>SOPF01023808.1:16431-50132 GCA_012979155.1 Hypericum perforatum | reverse complement strand
GACCATCGAATAACCACGACATGCAATCCATAACTGGGAAAGGAAAACAGGCATACAGACCATTGAATAACAGCATCCAAACTGTTGAATAACAGCATACAGACCATCGAATAACAGTATGCAGACCATCAAATAGCAGCATACAGACCATCGAATAACCACGACATGCAAACCATAACTGGGAAAGGAAAACAGACATACAGACCATCGAATAACAGCATACAGATCATTGAATATCTGCATGCAGACCATCGAATAACATTATATGGACCATTGAATAACAACATACAAACAGCAGTTCGACAAACCTTCAATGGATGAAGAGCACGATTTATGGTAATTTCGAGATGAAATAGCATCATCGAGCTGATTTTCGACTTCTTTAACCACCCTCTCAGTCGTGCTCTCTGTTGCTATTGCATTTGCCAATTCCGTAACTGTCGTCGTTGCCATCGTACTCTCTATCTTCGTCGTTGCTGTCGCTAGCGTGCTCGCTATCTCCACCATCGGTGTCTCCGCCGTTGCCGTCTCTATCGTCGCCGCCAATGTGCTCTCCATCATCATCTCCAACGTGCTCTCCGTCGCCAACGTGCTAACCGTCTCCGCCATCATCATGTCCATCGTCGCCGTCGTCGTGTCCACCGTCGCCATCGCCCTAAACCACAACAAGTTTTTTGAATTTTTGATTTTGGTTATTTTAGGTTGACGGCGATGGTTATTTGGTGAAGAGTTGGGGGAATTCAAATTTGTGGGGTTTATATTTTGTTTTTTTGTTATTATTTTATTTTGGGGCAGGTTATTTGGTGAGATGGACAATTATGCCCCCGCGTGTTTTTATCCAGCTCGGTACTGAGATATAGGGTCCAGCTCTAAATCGGTACTCGTCCAAGAGTCTGTTAATAGGGAAAGTTAATCTAATTGTTATAATTTTTTACCAACCTTTTCTAGATTTATTGAGAAGTTACTGGTAAGATGCGTCCGGGGCTTCGACAAATAATGTGACCAAGATTACACGTTATTGAGTTAATGTAAATATATATTGGGTTCTTGTTGGTTGTAAAATCCATGTATATCAGTTGTTTGAATCAGACATGAAGTCCTATTTTACATATCATACAGATTATCCGGCTGGACCTTCTGGTTAGGTGCTCCTAGTCGATCCGATTCAACCGAATCAAAAAATTAATATTTTTTTTTCATTTTATCTTATTTTATTCGAAACAAAAACGTCTATTTCTACGTCCGGAGTGTGTAAACCACTCTGGATCAATACAAAGTTAGTTTTTTTTTTGATAATTCTTGACTATATATAAAATAAGACAAACGAATTTCACTAATATGTATGTCAAAGAAGAAAACATGGATCATCAATTTTTTGTCCTACTAGAGTTGTTAAATTAATGTTTAAAGATTTTGGTAGGATAAATTATATACAAAAAATGATAAATATTTAAATTTATTTAGTATTTAATCATATTTATGCTAATCTAAAATTATTACACCTTCCTTAATAATATTATTAACATTACGAAGTTCTCGTACAACTAGTTAGTTTGGATGAACTAAAGATTTTGAAAATTCTAGGTTAGTTAATTTAAATATATTTGTACATAAGGACGACAAAATTTAATTCACTAATAGAAGAAGAATCAATTTTTTTCAAAGATAAATTTTTAACAAACTTTGAAGTTTAAACCCCGTAAGTACTAGTTAATTACAATGGCATATGTCATTGAACTACAAAGTCCTTTCGCAGAAACCAAAGATTCTATATGAAATGAGAATTGTTCTAGATTAAATCCAACTATATCTAACATTAAGAAAAACAAGTAACACTATCATATATACATTCAATGACTTAATAAATAGAACTATTAATATTCTCTTAATTCATAAAAAAAGATGTTACATAATTTAATCTAACACTCTTAGAACTTAGATCAATCATACTGATTAAATCATTAGGAAATTACGATAACTTCAAATAATACTAAGAAGTATTCGATTTTTCAAGGAGAATAATTAACTGTTGGGAGACTTTTTTTAACTAATGGAATAGATTCACTCTATACAACTGAGTATATTGAGTTTTCAAGTGAAGGTTATACTATTTGATTTTGGGTATTTTTAGATTAATTCGAAATTTATTGACTAAATTTCGTAATGATTTAAAATACTTTAAAATACTAGTGAGCTAAAATCAATTCTTGATGAAAATAGAAAATTGGTTAAAATGTGATATTGCTGCAGGTTGCGAAAATGTGGGTTTATAGGAATTAATTCAAGTTCTATGGTATTATCATTTTAGAGTTGAATCAGATGTGCTAAAATAATTATCGGCTAAAACATTTATTGAATTTTTTCTTGGACAAATCCACACTTTAAAACCCTTTTCTCATTATTAATATTTGAATTTGAATTTTGAATTTCAAATTAAATTTAGACAATGAGAGTAACAATCAATAAATTTTATGGTCTTGTAATAACCTATTTACTTACCTACTTAGTGATCAGAGTTAATGCAAATTTGTATGTTAGCGGCCGCCTTCTTATAAAACGAGGCATCCTCCTCCATTGCAAATTATTCATAATTCAATCTCTTTCTTGAGCTCCATATTTCTCTTCCTCTATGTTATCGTATTCTTAAATGCATAAGTATCGAAATTAAGGCTATAAAAGATTTGAATGGTGTACACAAATGCTTCCATGTATCTTAAAAATTTTCTTATAAAGACCTAAAACTTATAGTCGTATGATAAAAATTTAATGGTACATAGTTAAATTGTTACATTGTCCAAAATTAAATTTGAAGTCTCTCCATTAGAGAAGACATGCTCTTACTCATCTCTCTTTATTTTACATAGAATTATATATACATGTTCAAACCATAATTTGTACTAATATTTTTAACATTAACTAATTAAACTACTAGAAAGCTGATTTTCCAATTGACCAATGTTCATGTTCGTGAATATTTACAACTTCGTAAAACACCAGACTTTTAACAACTGGTTGCCTGGCAATGGGGTGGTCAAAAATTTCGACCGACTGCTTTTTTGGTGGATCTTGGTTTGATTAATCTTGGTATGTGAAAATAAAAAGATGATGGAATTAGAATAAAATAGATTTAAATTGGGTTTAGACTTGATAAATAATTTTGTACGATACAAAATTTGATGTACTGTGGAAATATTTTCTTCATGCGTATCGATAGTTTCTTCGTGCGATTCGTAGGTATATTTTTGTATTTTTACAATATGAGCATTTTCTTCATATGATACTAGTCCGTGTTCACTTTGGTAGCGTGATTTTAGAATTTTTGCAAAAATATCTCAGACATATATATTTTTTATTTTATATTTTTTTAGCAACATTTTCTTCATGTGATATTGAGTCGTGTGAGAATCTTTTTCACTTTAGTCCGATAATTTTTAGAAATTTTACAAAAAAAATATTTTGTATGATTTAGAAAAATATGATTTCGTAGAGGGGCGAGGTTTCGGATATGTTGATTAGGAATTAGAGGAGAGATGGAGTTTGAGGTGATTAAGTAGTATAGCTTATATATTTATTATAAGAGTCCATATTGGTAAAGGCCTAACGGGTAGCGTAGCTGCAGAAGAGACCTAATAGGACTGATATTAATTTGTAGTAGTAGGTGATTATACAACCTTGTAAACGGCCGTGATGGTGTGTAGTGCAAGCTGTGGCCATATATAACATTCCGGATCTATTTTATATGCATTTTTTAAGTAGAGTGGATCTTAATAAATCACATTCCGGATCTATTTTATGTTAAATTATTAATCCAGAATATTAAGTATTATTCAGATTATTAATAAATATAAAATTATATATACTTATTTCATTTATATAATTGAATATAATGATAAATATCACCCAAAAACATCAATAATTATATTTAAATTTACTTCATCCAAATAATCGATCAATTAGTAAAAATATAACTGGAATGAGTGCTTACTGAATTAAAGGTTAGTTGGGAACAACTGAAATTGTTCGAAACTTTCGAACTTTATCACTCAAATCTTTCTCAGAATGTCCTACAACGGACACTACAATTAAAAGAAATCAAGACATTGAGAAAGCGAGATACAAGTTATATAATTAGTCAAAAAAGAGATACAAGTTATATAATTGGCATTCCAAAAACAAACTTGCATAATTAATTTAACGTTATTACTATTTTGATCAACCATATTGATTAAGTCAATCATATTACGATTACTTTCAAAACAAAATCAAGAATTGATAATTTTTGAATCACAAGAATTGACCAATGTGCATATATGCGTTACAACTTACAACTTTGAAGAAACTTTTTTTACGAGAAATCTGAAAACTTCATTGTTACGGCTTGGTCATTTTCCCTGATGTAGTTTTTCATTTTCATTACATCAATAAACCAACCACTGCGAATCATGACTCGTTCTAAATTTTATTAATACAAATTTAACCATGTAAAAAAAAAACTGTTTTGACTCAAAATTGTCGTAGGAGACTTGTGGCCAGAAGCTGTTTTGACTCAAAATAGTCGTAGGAGACTTATGGCCTGAAGCTATCACATGAGAAGGTGAAGAAGTGCGTCGCTCTATCCCCTTCCCCCTTCTGATGTGATAGGTTCCGGCCAAAAGTCTTAAGCGACTGTTGGTTGGGACTTTTTTGGTAATTTCTTGGTCAATGGGTGATGGATTGTTATTCCGTTTCATAGTACTGTACATTGTGGTTAATTTGTTGTACGGAAGATGTATATTTGAAAGGAAAAGAAGATGGGATTTATGAAGAAAGAGGGAAGGTTATAGGGATTGAGAATTAGAAAAGAAGATGGGATTTATAAAGAAAAAGAGGTGGTTATGGGGATGGAGAATTATAAAAGAAGATGGGATTTATAAAGAAAGAGAGGAGGTTATGGGGATTGAGAATTATAAAAGAAGATGGGATTTAAGGATTACAAATTAGACAAGAGATAAAAAGAGGTAATGCGTTTTTGAAATTCTTCTAGCTGCAGAGACGTAATAGAACTAAAATTAGTAGTAGTATTAGGGTAGGGTTGTATGTAATTCATCATGGCGTGTACCGCAAGCCACGAAAATATTATTTTTCAATCGAGATTTATATGGTAAAGAGGGTGGATCATAGTACATCACATTTGGGATCTATTTATTTTACGATCTTGAACCATTTAGATTACTAATATATCATTATTCTATATAAATATAACGGTAAATACGCCAAAGCCATCAACCAAAAGGGTATTCTATTAGGTACCTTTCTTAATAAAAGGTATTCTGTTACGTACGCTATTTTTTTTTTAGGAAGTAGGTAATCTCCGAATAAGTTCCCTGTTGCTTAGTTAGCAGGTGGGCTGGTTTATTTGCAGCGCGAGGAGCGAAACAAAAGTGAACATCTCCCAAATCCATTGCAGCCAAGAGGCAGTCTTCAAGCACTAAGGAGAGATCGCCTCTATTGAGTCGTTGGTCCTGTAACGCTTGGATTAGTGGTAGGCAATTGGATTCCACCATCACCTCATTGGTCGAGAGTTCTTTTATGAGTGTCAGTCCCAACAGGATCCCGTGCGCTTCAAACAAGGTGGGGTAGCGTAAATCAGGAATCTGTTTGATTGCTGCTTGAATGAATTCACCTCTATAGTTTCTGGCTATAGCACTGATCTGGCCTCCACCATTGTCATGTATACCCGCATCAGTATTGATTTTTAGTACACCATTCGAAGGAGGAACCCAACTTGCAGGAGGCGTTGACTTAGACATTAATTTGACTCCTCGGGCCTCCACAAAATTGTCATAAAACTGCATCGCTTTAATCATCTCTCTGTCATGTTCTTGCAAATTCGGGGTCCCAAAGGCAACTTTGTTTTGAATTTTTCATATCCCCCAAAAAGCAGCACAAAGACATCCACTCTTGAGCTTACCTTGCAATTGCACATAATCAATCCAAGCTTGCCCAAAGGAAGTATCGTCTCGAAGGCCATCTGCGAAACCTACTTTGGATAGAAGGGATTTGGACGTAGGACATGTCCCAAAAAGATGTGATACAGTTTCTGGATGGCTTTGACAAAGAGGGCAGGTAGTATCTTCAATTATTCCACGTCTGTGTAGATTGTCCCAAATAGGTAAATTATTATCCAGCAACCTCCACGAATTTGCTAGCAGATTGGGAGGAGGAACCTGAGCAACTGAAGTTTGCTAATTTGAAAAGTCCTAGTAGTATCCACTGCCATCTAATTAAATCAGTCCACTTCCATCTAATTAAATCAGTCCACTTCCATCTAATTAAATCAGTCGGGAGGTGAGGACTTAGGTGGATGGACTTTATTCAGAGGATGTCTTCGTCTTTGAAAAGACCATGAAGTAAACCCTCATCCCATTGTGCGATATTTGGGTGGAGTAATTCAGACACTAGTTGGAATCGATCATAACCCAGATATACATAGGACGGATGACCCAGAGGTGAAGCCGGTAGCTAAGAGTCATGCCATATATTAATAGATTCTCCATTGCCAACTCGCCAATCTAGACCAGTAAGAAGAAATTTTAGTCCCTCTGTGGTGTTGTGCCAGGCATGACTTGGTCTATGTCCCACTCCTGCTTGTAAGAAGGACGTTCTGGGGAAGTAGTAGGCCTTCTAAAGGGTAAATTACCCTCAGGTCCTTGTCTTATTGCTGATTTTGTAATAGGGTCTTTGAATAATTTGAATTAGATGTAAGGTCCTTATTTTTTGAATTAATATTGGTCTCGGGTCCCTAATATGACTGAGGATGATGTCAGCAACTTTTTTTTTTATTTTTTTGTTATTAAATTGACCAAAATACCCTTAGACAATAAAATAAAAAAACACAAAAACAAAAACAAAACCAAATCATCTTATTCTCCTTCTTTATCTCTTCCGCATTTTACCAAGAACACAAAAACAAAAACAAAAACCAAATCAAAAACAAAAACAAAAAACCCTAGGCGGCGAATCCTAATAATTGAACAAAAAACTAAATTGAGTCCTAAGGCTAGCTTATTTAGCGGCGCCGGAGAAGAGGACGTCCCTTGCAGCGAGGGGATGACCTTTGAAATCCAAGTCAACCACGGCCACATGCTGCCTCCGAGCTTCATCCAGCCCCCTCCTCCGCCGTACACGGAAGCTTCTAACTCGTCCCCATCGATCGATGGTATTGGCCCTCTCGAGATGTCAGGGAATGGTGGTGCTCGTTCCCGGAGTAAAGGTGTCGGCTCCGACAGACTCTTGACCTTCAGTTAATGGTGAACAGCTGTTGTCGAAGGAGGTCTTCCATTAAAGCCTCCGACATGTAAAGGTGTCGGCTCCGGCAGACTCTGACACGTTGAGGACCAAGTCTTCCATTAAAGCCTCGGTCTATTTGGGGTTTGACTTTGAGGGAGGCGGTGAGGGTGTGCCGGCCATCGCGCCGGGGGTTGAATCGGGGGATGTGGAAGCCGGTGGTACAAGGTCGTTGACCAATGGGGTGGAATCTAATGCGGTGGAATCGGATTCGACTTGCATTTTTCCTGGTTGGCGGCTCTAGAGTTTATTAATTTGGTGGTGTTCGTGATTACTGGGTTGTTAATTGTTAATTGGAGTGGACAATTTGAGAGAGGGTGCTTTGGTTGATTTCTGGATTTTTGGTTGATTTTTCTTGTGTGTTCATCGTGTTCTAAGGTTGAAGAAGATATTTTTTTTTGCTTAAGGGTATTTTGGTCAATTCAAACAAAAACAATTAATGATGTCAGCGAAGGTTAAGTCAGGGATCTTATGTCAATATTTTGTTATAACACAAGGGTCTTATATCTTATTCAAATTATACAGGGACCCTATTACAAAATCGTCAATAGTACAGGGACCTGAGGGTAATTAACCCCCTTATAAATTCTGGTTGTGAGGGAGTGTGGGTTGATAACAAAGTGCCAGACTTGTTAAGCTAGCATTGCCTTGTTAAAGCTATGAAGTCAGTGAAAGCCAAGTCCTCCCTCATTCTTAGGTCGACACATTTTTGCCTAGCTTCTTCAGTGAAGTTTCCTTTCCCCAATAAAAGTCACATAGTCTTCTCTTAATTCTATCGCAAGTGTCCAACAAGATTAAGAAGTAACTCATAACATAAGTTGGGATTGCCTGTAAGACCGACTTTATAAGTATCTCTCGTCCTACCTTTGATAGAAACCATATCTTCCAGTTGCCCACTTTGTTTCTCACTCATTCTTTCAACCCTGTAAATATAGCCTTCTTAGATCGGCCAATGGTAGTGGAAAGTCCAAGGTAGTGCTCCTCATTGGTAGCTAGTCTCATTCCGATAGCCGAACATAGCTGGTGTTGTGTGTCTTGAGGGATGTTTCAACAAAATTTGATAGAGCTCTTCTGAATGTTGATCTTTTATCCTGATGTAGATTCATATAGTTAATAAGGTTATCAAATTACTCACCTATGTCATTGTAGCACTAGTAAATAACAGAGAATTATCCGCGAAGAAGGTGCATGATAGGGGCTGTGTGAGCCACATGTAATCCATGGATCTTGCCCACTAGTGCAGCATCTGCAAGGAGGGCTGCCAAACTTTTGTCGCACATAAGGAACAAGTAGGGAGAGATCGGATCCCTTTGACAGAGTCCCCTACTTGGTTGGAAGTGTTCGCCTATGACCCTATTAATTTGAATATCATAGCTGACTTTGGTCACACATCTCATGATGAGGTTTACAAAGGGGATTTGAAAACCCAATGCGATCATCATCTCTTCAAGAAAAGTCTATTCCACTTTATCGTAAGCCTTAATTATGTCCAATTTTATGGCACAAGCTCCCTTTCTTCCAGTTGTCTTCGTCTTTAGGTAGTGGAATACCTTAAAAGCGATCAGAGAGTTATCTATTATAAGACGTCCCAAGACAAAATCACTCTGGTTCTCATGTATCACATCGGGAAGAACCTTCTTTAACCTATTTGCTATAGTTTTTATAATGATTTTCTTGATCACATTACAGAGACTGATAGGTCTATACTCTGATCAAGCTGTTGGGATTTTCACTTTGGTGATTAGTGTTATAATAGTCTCCTTGAGGGTAGTAGGTCAGCCCCCTCATTAAGAATCTTTAGAACAGTTTTAACAATGTCAGGTCCTACAATAATCCAATACCTTTGAAAAAATATCGGAGAGAGCCCATCTGGGCCAGGGGCCTTTGTTGGATGCATCTGCTAGAGTGCCTGATAGACTTTATTCAGATTTTATGGTTGACATAGTGCCATATTCATATCTTCTGTCATCTTTTGAGTTATCTCTTCACTCCGCAAACCCCTTGTAGAAGAAAACAAGGAAACATAAAAGGTCCTAAAGATCTTCCGAATCCTTATCTCCTCCTTCACTAGTTCTCCCTCATTATTTTTTAATCCCTCTATCCAATTTTGTTTCTGTCATTGGCCAGACTTCTTATGAAAGAAACTCATATTCTTATCCCCTTATGCCAGCCACTTAGTTTGTGTCCATTGTGCCCACATAATTTCTCCTCTTGCTAGCATCTCCTCCCTCTCTTTTAGAAGCTCCTCAATTGTCCTCTTTAGGGTATGTGTTAGTGGCTTCAATTGGGCCTCAGAGATTTGGCTTTCTAGCTCTCGTACTCTTTTCGTTACATTGCCAAATACCTCTTTATCCCACAACTGTAGCACATCCGTGCATGCTGTACTTTTAGATGAGAAGTTGATATTAATAGGAAGGTTATTCTATCCATTCTGGATTTGGTTCTGTAACCTGCATGTCTTGTCCATATTACTTCAAAGCAAAATCATCGTTTGTGTTGTCCCCCACCTTGGTGACTGAGTGAACAACAAAGGATAGGGCTGTGATCAGAGTCTATCCTTGGCCATGCCTTAGCTATTGCCCACAGAAAGAGGTCCCACCAATCTTAACTGGAAACATAGCTATCTAGTTTACTCTCGATGTGTTTCTCTCCTTCTTGTCTAATGGACCATGTGAAGTATAACCCTTTTTGTTGTACGTCTATGAGATTGCAGTAGAGTAAAGTTTCATGAAAAGACTTCGTGCAATTATGGTGTACTGCCTGGCCTCCTTATTTTTCCTATATTGAAAGAATTTTGTTGAAGTCTCCTCTGCATAATTATAGGAGGTTTGATCTATCTTGTAGATTTCTTAAAGTTCCAACGTATACCTCTTCTCATCCATTCGAGGTCAGCCATATAGGCTCGTGAATCTCTAAGGATTGGGATCAACTATCTCCATGTCAATATGATGCAGCAAAATAGATAACAGATTGACTATAGTGGTACCTCTCTAAAGTAGTGCCACATTGCCACTATGAGACTGACCAAAACCTTCACAGCTAACAAATACTCCACATTCAAAACCCACTCTCCATTTTACAGCTTCCATTTCATCATCATATAGCTTTGTTTTGGACAGGAATATAAACTGGAAGTTGCATGCTTTAGCTAGCCTGCTTAGCTGGCAAACTATTGCGGGGCTCCTTAATCTACATCAGTTCTAACTTAGGACAATCATTAGGACTAGCAGGGTTGCCTAGCAACCTCTGTCAATTGGTAAAATTTTACTCTAGTGTCATAAGTAGTCAAAGCTTTTTTGCTAATTTGAACACCTTCTACAATCTCCAACTGCTTTCTTTTGCCTTCTACTTCCTCATAATTGTTCTGAAAACGAGCATTCATATCTATGTCTCCTGAAGTGCAATTCGCTTCCATTTTATACTTCATAGTACGACAACCATTTCCTTTAGGATTTAATGTGTTTGGGTAAGGAGTTTTAGAGTGGTGGCATTAGTCAGGGGTGTGCCTAAATTAAGGGATAGGGGGTGGGAATTTTGTCGGTATTGATTGTCTAGTCTGCTTCAGGGTTTAGTGTGATGGTGTTGGTTGGGTTTATCAAAAGCGGAGGTTTCGTCATTATGGGTAAAGGATTTGTAGGTAATGAGGTTGGGAGTGTGGTCAATATAGTATCGGTAGAGCTGGGAATGGTTATGGGTAATGGTAGCTGGATAAGGTAGTTCGATGAGGTTTATGGTGGCCATTGGCAGGTGGGGCGGTTTATGTCCAGTAGGGTAGGGATAGTGTGCTATGTGGGTATGTTTTCTGGTAACTTTGGTTGGAGATCATCTTCTGACACGGTATTCCCATCATCTGTATAGGCTGGTTAATAGGGTTCAATAATGGTGGGGCAATCTTTTTGGGTGAAGTGTTTGAAGTAGTTATGTCTGGGAATCCTAGTTGGCGTCTTGATGTTGGTTGCAGCCTCGAGGTCTAGCCTTCATCTGATACTTGTCTAGGCTTATACAAAGAGGCCCAAAGCCACGGACCAAATTTCTTTCATGTATCTGGAGGAGGAACATCTTCTTGTCCTAATTCACAGTCCTTTTCAATGTGACCTAAGTGTCTCGTATACATAGCAAAAGGACTAGAGTTTCACATACTTAAAATAGACTGATGCGATTGTTCCTCCTTGAAAGCAGAACCTTTTACGATGTAGGAGAGCATATCTGATATCCATGTTAACTCGAATTCGAATGAATCAACCATTAAGGTTTCCAGCAGCATCCTCATCCATGAAAATTCTCAGTAATTGTCCTATGAAGCGAGCCGTTTCAAGGTTGTATCCTCCTAGCGGAAGATCATAGACCTGTATCCAGAATGGTATCATATGAAGCTCAACCAAAGATGATTGTATATCATCCTTTAATTCGTTCATCAGAACTATTTGTCTCTCAAAGTGCCATGGTTGTTCTTCGACTACCTTGTTCATCTTCTTCCTAGAATGGAATAGAAAGAGGAATCGGTTTGGTCCCATTTCCAAAGCCTCCAATCCGTTGCATGGCTTCCAAGCATTTTTCATTACTATCATGAAGGCTTTTGTATTCACTCCTTTCTCCATCCAGACGAACATACTAACCAAACAACATTATTTTCCTTATCTAGTATTGATAAAACACATAGAAGATCTATTATCTAATCCTCCTCATCCTCCACAGCTTCTTCCCCAATCCTTCAACTTTTGTCCCCTAGCTTTCCTTTACCTTTATCCATTCTCCCACTATCTCCCTCCTCCATACTCTTTGCACCCTATGAGATACTAACCCAACCCGACTCAATGTTCCTTCCTCTCACTAATAACATCCCAAAAACTGAACCTAAACTCTCAAGAAATCACTACTTACATTTCTTTGGTTTCTTCTTAAGAATAGGTATCAGCGAAGCCTAAGATCCTAACATGGAAAGGGTTTATGGTAGTGTTTGGTGGAAAATTTGGTAGAGGTTGATCGAGATCGGTGGTAAATCAGATGAAAACCCTAACTCTAGGGAGGAGACTCGTAGGTGCGAGAAAGAAACCCTAACTCTAGGGAAATTTATGCAACTAATTTTGTTACGTACGCTACTTGATATCTATCTAAGTTGAAAAATATTTTAGGGAAAATTAACATGTACTCCTTGGACTTAACATAATTCTCCTATCAGGTTCTTCCTTTCTCATATTTTAGGGCAAACCCTTTCTCATGTTCGTGAATATTTACAACTTTGTAAAACAACAGACTCTTAACAACTGGTTGCCCAACAATGCCCAAGTGAAAAATTTCGACTGACTGCTTTTTTTGGACATACGTAGCAAAATTTTTTTGTGCGATATCACCATGTAAATTTTTGTACTTTATAATATCGGTAGTATCTTCATATGATAGCAGTATATGTGAATAGTTTTTTTTGTCTTGTGGTTTTTTAGATTTTTGCAAAAAAAAAACTTCAGACATGAATATTTTTTATTTTTGCAGAATCAACATTTTTTTCATATAATACGAGCCCTTGCGGATAATTTTTTTTTACTTTTTTTGGTGAAAAGGGAGGGCAGAGCCCTTATATATTAAGATAATGGCCAATAACAATCCTACTTAGTACAAGGCTCCCTCTTGGCCTCTTGTGAGGGTGAGGCCGCCGGCCTCGTCAAACCCCCTCTACAGGAAACCTTGTGGGAAAAAATCTGTGGAGGGGGAAGAGTACCTCGGGAGTACGGATCCTCCTATGGCATTAGTGCTGCGTTGTTTAGCCTTGCACCGTCCAGAACTAGAGACTGAAAATTAAAGTGCAAATGTTCTATTTCGACTCCCTGATTTGAAACGACACTCTGCTAAAACACCACGTTGCCCAAATCCGCGAGGAGTATATTAATAATTGCTGGCAGAGGTTCATGGATAGTATGCTTCCCAATGGGCAAGGAAAACCCCATATTAGCTAGGAAGTCAGCGCACCGATTTGCCTCTCTGTAGGTATGTTCAATCTGAACCTCCCATCCCCATTGTAGCTCCTTTATTATACGAGTCAAGATTGGGTTTGCCGTATAATGTTGATGTGAGTGCTTTTGAATGAGGAGTGTGGCAATCATCGAATCCACCTCGATAATAAGTCTTTTAATACCCTTCTCCTTGGCCATGATATATTGCCCAGAGTTCCGCATTAGTACTTGAACAAGCTCCTAAGTTGCACAAGAATCCACCAAGCTATATTCCATTCCAATCTCGTAGGAGACCTCCTGCAGTTGATCAATTTACTGATCTTGTCATGGCCCGTAACCTAGTGGTCACGACCGGCACAAGGATTCAACTAAAACTAATGTCAATCGAATCCATGCAAGCCTCATAAACATAAACATGCTATATCATACCTATACAACAAACTAAATGCACTAGCAACCACACCATTATACATCATCTACAACAAACTCCAAAATAACTATACAACCATCTACATCATCAACTACATCAAAACACACTAGAAATCCACAATATCCAAAATGACATCTTCGTAGGCCCGGCCTCAAAAGCAAGCTCCCGTGACTCCACGAAAACTCTACAAGATCACCAACTAAAGATCTGGAAAATGAATAAGAAGGAATGGTGAGACAAGCTCAGTGAGTAGATAATAAGTACCATGAGATTAACGAAGGTCAATGGTTTAAATACAGTGTTATATTAATCATAATACATAATAGTTTCATATGGTCATAACATATGTAATATAGAACATGAGGATTGCGAGCCAAGCATTAGATCACAACATAAGGCATACATGCTACACAAGCATAAATGCAACATAAACATAAGTCATATGCACATAGACGCTCCCAAAGAGCAAGACACATGGCATACACCCCAAAAGCTTAATGCATACCACATGCGGTCCCAAAGACCTCATAAACATAACGTGAACATCATACAAGGCTCGTAACCATATGGAATAATAATAATAAGTTATGAATTATACCAAGGAATGAGTTCATCGCAACAAAGGTCTTTCAATAAAATAGGTTCAACGATGGCGTATCAACGAAATGGTTCAAAGGAAGTCAAAGAAATACTTATTCACTTTCCAGTTTTAAAATAACAAAGAATATAGATAGCAAATGAAAATAATGGTTTTCGTGAACCCATTATCCACTCACCTTAACCTTCTTCAAGTTCGTAAATCCTAAACCGCGTTAGACAATTTGGCTCGTTGGTTGTCCACTTGCTTTCCTAAGAACATATGAACACTATGTAACCATACAACATCTATAGAACCATAATCATGCTTAAAATAAGTCATGGCAGTCTCTACACATGCCAAATCTCACTTAAAGCCAACCAACTACTCACTTTCAACAATTCTAGCAACACATCTAACACCTCCATCAACATACCTACATAACCAACCATCCTTACTTTAACATCATCAACTACCCACGAAAATCACCAAAACAGGATTCCTCTAATTGTCTTTCATCATATCATATCCAAAAATCAACTCCACAATCAACAGAACCAACTCATAAGATTGTTTTCCCTTCAACCTACTTGAATCCGAGAGCTCAGCAACTCGACCAGAATAAAATGGACCTCCTGGGTTCATTACTTCACCAAATCAACATAACAAATATACCACGGAATAGAGAATTCTATCCTCTACAACTTCCTAGACAATTATTTCAAAGTCCAATTCCTAACCTAAACCCACTTACCAAACAGTTTTTCCATGACCTGCCTGCTTGTTCTTCTTTCTCCTACTAGCTTCTTTCTCTTTCTTATTTTGGTTTTTTGAGTGGTTAAAAATGGTGTGGCTTGTCCTAAGGTAAGTTTAGGGTCTTATAAGGTTCCTGGATAACTCTCCTCATGCCTAACATATCTCCTTAAAGTAAAAAAGGTAAAAACATTTAACTCTTCTTGATTGGCGGCTGCCTATTCCTCGGCCAGTCACAATCCAGCAACTTCAAGCTCAATTTTGATCTCCTTCCACTACCATTATGAATACACTTTTGTCTACCAAGTTGTAGTCCTATGTCTTAGCTTTCCAAAACATGTTTGCTTGTCTAAATTGATCAAAAATGAGAAAGTTATGACCATTCTCCCCAAGCAGCTCAAATCTTTCTAAGTCACCCGAGGTTAGTTTAATATAAACTTAAAACTAAGCTAAGTGACCAAAATGAAAGCTAATCTAGTAGTCTTAAAAGACTCTATCATGTGTAAACATGCTTATGAAGTTGTCGGAACATCAATCTATTAGAATAGTTGCTTAACGGACCAACCAACGCTAACGCCGATATAACTTAAAAGTGGTACTTGTATTATCTTAATCGTAAAATAACTTATCTAACGATACTTAAGAGTATAACATGGTAGAGGGCTTACAATTCTCCTCCCCTAAAAATAATTTTGTCCTCGAAATTTACTTACCCAAGTCATGAAGTAGATGTGGATATCGTGTTCTCATATCTTTCTCCGTTTCCCCAGTGGCTTCTTCAATGTTTTGAATCCGCCATAACACTTTAACCAATGAAATTGTCTTGGATCATAAATTCTTTTCCTTTCTATCCAAGATCTGAACTAGCACTTCTTCATACGTCAAATCTTCTCTTAATGTAACTGGTTCCATGTCCAATATCCTTGATTCTTCCCGAACCATACACTTTCTCAATAATGAAACATGAAACACATTATGAATCTTTGATAACTCAGGTAGCAAGGCTAGTCGATATGCAACTGGTCCAACATGTTCTAGGATCTCATAAGGACTAATGTATCGTAGTGTCAATTTTCCTTGCTTACTAAATCTAATACACCTTTCCAAGGAGAGACTTTTAAGAATACTTTATCGCCGACATTAAACTCAAGATGTCTTCTTCCTTGATCGGCATAAGTTTTCTGACGTTGTTGAGCTATCTTTAATCTCTCCTTAATAACTTTCACCTTCTCCATCGTATCATGAACAATCTCTGGGCAGGTTAACTTCCTTGCACCTTCTTCGTCCCAACAAATCAGAGATCTACATTTTCTTCCATATAAAGCTTCATAAGGTGCTATGCCAATGCTGGAGTGAAAACTATTATTGTATGCAAATTCAATCAATGGAAGATGATCATCCCAACTACCAACAAACTCCATTGTACATGATCGTTGAATTTTCTCCAAGGTCTAAATAGTCCTTTCTGATTGTCCATCAGTCTGCAGATAAAAAGAAGTGCTAAACCTGACTTTTGTACCCATAGCATCCTGCAGACTAGGCTAAAATCTTGAAGTGAATCGAGGATCTCTATCGGAAATAATAGAAACTGGAGCGCCATATAATCTCATAATTTCACCAACATACAAACGTGCCAACTTATCCATGGTAGTGGTCATAGAGATGGGTAAGAAATGGGCTGACTTCGTAAGTCTATCAACAATAATCCATATCGCATCATGCTTCCTCGATGTCCTTGGCAAATTTGTAACGAAATCCATCGTGATATGCTCCCATTTCCATTCTGGTATTAGCAAGGGTTCCAAGAGTCCAATTGGACATTGATGCTCAACTTTCACCCGTTGACAAACCATACAACTTGCTACATAGTTTGCAACATCTTTCTTCATACCTGACCACTAATAATTGTCCTTCAAAGCACGATACATTTTGGTACTCCCTGGGTGCATAGTATACAGAGAACAATGAGCTTCTTCCATTATCTCCCTTTTCAATTCAGCTTGATCTGGAACACACACCCTATTGTGGTACATTAACATTCCATCATCGCGTATAGCAAACTCATTATGATCTCCTTTTTGAATTTCGCCTCTTATCTTCTGTAACTTTGCATTTTGTTCTTGCAGATCACGTATCTTGTCGTACAACATAGGCCTCACCCTTAGATTAGCGATAAGGATACCCTGTTCTCCAATTCTCAACTGAACTCTCAACTTCCTGAGTTCCATAATAATGGTAGGTAAGCCACTCGCAAGTGTGCCAAACTACCAGTAGATTTCCTACTAAGTGCATCCGCTACTGTATTTGCCTTTCCTTGGTGGTAATCTATGGTACAGTCATAATCTTTCAACAATTCCACCCATCTTCTTTGTCTCAAATTCAACTCCTTCTGAGTGAGCAAATACTTTAAGCTTTTGTGACCAGTAAAAATGCGACAAGTTTCTCCATACAAGTAATGCCTCCATATCTTCAAAGTAAATACCACCGCAGCTAATTCCAAGTCATGTGTAGGATAATTCAACTCGTGCTTCCGTAATTGTCTTGAAGCATAAGCAATCACCCTATTATTCTGCATAAGTACACAACCTAAACTACGATGAGAAGCATCACTATAAACTACATATTCGCAACCAGCCATAGGAAGTGTAAGCACTGGAGCTGATGTCAAACGAGTCTTAAGTTCTTGGAAGCTCTGATCACATTCATCATTCCATACAAACTTCACATCATTTCGAAGAAGTTTAGACATTAGAGCTGCAATCTTGGAGAAATCCTTCACGAATCTCCTGTAATAACCTGCCAAACCCAAGAAACTTCTAACTTCTGTGGCATTCTTAGGAGGCTCCCATTTAAGCACAGCTTCCACACTTTCTTTGGATCTACTAATATCCCATCTGCCGAAATCACATGCCCTAAAAACACCACCTCCTTCAGCCAAAATTCACATTTACTCAACTTGGCATAAAGTTTCTTCTCTTTCAGTACTTGCAAAACAATCCTCAAATGCTCTGCATGCTCTTCATTTGTACACGAATAGACAAGGATGTCATCAATGAATACCACAACAAACTTATCAAGGTAAGTATGAAATACCTTGTTCATCAAACTCATAAATCCAACTGGAGCATTAGTAAGACCAAACGGCATAACCAAAAACTCGTAATGACCATAACAAGTCCGAAAAGCCATCTTAGGTACATCACACTCCTTAATCTTCAACTGATGATAGCCTGAACGCAAATCAATCTTGGAGAACACTTTTGAATCTTGGAGTTGATCAAACAAGTCATCAATGCATGGCAAAGGATACTTGTTCTTGATTATTATCTTATTCAACTGTCTGTAGTCAATACACAACCTTATAAAACCATCCTTTTTCTTCACAAATAACACTGGTGCTCTCCAGGATGAAACACTTGGCCTAATATAGCCTTTCTCAAGTAGTTCTTGCAATTGAACTTTCAATTCCTTCAACTCGGCTGGAGCCATTCTATATGGAGCTTGAGACATAGGAGTGGATCCTGGCACTAAGTCAATTGCGAACTCACCTTCTCTATCAGAAGGCAAGCCTGTAAGATCTTCTGGAAATACTTGAGGAAATTCATGAACCACAAGAATATGATCCAACCTTGGTCCACTAACTCTTGTATCAATGACATGAGCTAAATACGCTTCACATCCTTTAGTGATAAGTCTGCTTGCACGACGTTGGAAATAACACAAGATGGAAATACACGACGTTGTCCACAATAAGTGAACTCATCATCCCCAGGTAGCTTGAACACTACATCCTTTTTGAAACAATCTACCATTACATGCCAATGAGCTAATCAGTCCATGCCAAATATCACATCAAAGTCCTCAATCCCCAAAGGAATCAAGTTCGCTAACAGCTTATGCTCACCAATCAACATATCACAATTTCTTATCACATGCTCAGCTATCAAGGAATCACCAACTGGAGTAGAAACGACCAATGGATGATCTAACAAACTCTTTGCTTTATCAACTAGTGGTGCAAAGCTATGCGATACAAATGAATGCGTAGAACTAGGGTCTACCAAAATATGAGCATCGTGACCAAGAATAGACATTTTACCTGCAACCACATATGGATTCACCTGAGCATCATCTTGTGTCATTGTAAAAAGTCAAGCCTGAGTATGTGGATGACTAGTCTGACTTCCACTTTCAATCATATTTCTCTTTCTTCTAGTCGCCTGTGATACCTCCTGAGTCTTACTTTCACCAGCCCCTACATCAGATGGCTTGGTTGAAGCCTCGAACTGACTACCTTGTTGCAAAGTCTGAATACAATCTCTAACCATATGCCTTTTCTGACCACAGCGATAACAAACTCCCTTACCCTTCAAGCATTCACCTAAATGATGCTTATTGCAATTGTGACATAAAGGGTAATCCATCCGATTGCTTCTACTTGACCCCCTTTGACTAACTTCACTATACTGATCATCAGGCTTTCCTTGATCACCATATTGCAACCATGGTTGTGACAAGGTACCCCCTCTCTTGACTAGCCTATTACTGCTCCACGGATTGTATCGCTTTCCACCCTCTTGCCTTTGTTGTTCTATTTTCCATTCAGCCTTCCTCTGCTCCACTCACAGTGCTGCTTCAACAATCAGTCCATACTCCTTATACATTGAACCCACTACAGTGGACCTGATATTCTCATGCAAGCCTTGCTCAAACCTCTTGCACTTATCCGTTTCCTTTTTCACCATCTCAGGAGCAAAATGCGACAACTTAACAAACTTTGATTCATACTAAGCTACACTCATCCCACCTTGTATCAGTTTAGTAAACTCAATAACCCTTGCATCTCGGAAAGTCTGTGACAAATAATATTCTTCGAACTCTTTCTTCAACACTTCCCATGACATCGGGATTGAACCAGTGTATTTGTGCTAAATAGACTCCCACCAATAGCTAGCATTTCCCTAGAAAAGAGACTAAATGTAAGCTATCTTCTCTTGACCCGTACACTCTAGTAAATTCAGTATCTTTTCTGTCTTCCTCAACCAAGTATCAGCCTTAAGTGGAGTTACCTTACCATAGAAATACGAGACTCCTAATTGATGCATGTGAATGTATAGAGGGTCCTTCCTTGTCATCGATGAAACTGCCCTCGATAACATTGCAATCGCAGTATGCGTAGGAGATGAAGCTGAAGCTGAAGTAGTAGGAACTACTGGTGGAGGAACTACATCAGAAGGAATGTCAAAACTAGGTGAATCTCGCTGAGGTGTCCTACGGGCCCATGAAGAATTCTCCTTATTCTTATGAGTATGCTTAGACATCACAAACCTATATAGACACATAACTAGAGTCAATCCAACAAATCCTCAAATAGCATACTCCAACATTCATATAACAAACCTATCCAAAACCTACATTCATCGACTCCCTTATCAACTTTCATAATCCTACTTTCATATAATAAGTTCCCCTCAACCTATCCACCTTTGCTCCACGCTCACCGCACCGAAATTATCATGACCTGTAACCTAATGGTTGCGACCGGCATAAGGATTCAACTAAAACTAACGTCAATCGAATCCATGCAAGCCTCATAAACATAAATGTGCTATATCATACCTATACAACAAACTAAATGCACTCGCAACCACACCACTATACATCATCTACAACAAACGCCAAAATAACTATACAACCATCTACATCATCAACTACATCAAAACACACTAGAAATCCACAATATCCAAAATGACATCTTCGTAGGCCCGATCTCAAAAGCAAGGTCCCGTGACTCCACAAAAACTCTACAAGATCACCAACTAAAGATCTGGAAAATGAATAAGAAGGAATGGTGAAACAAGCTCAGTGAGTAAATAATAAGTACCATGAGGTTAACGAAGGTCAATGGTTTAAATATAGTGTTATATTAATCATAATACATAACAGTTTCATATGGTCATAACAAACGTAATATAGAACATGAGGATTGCGAGCCAAGCATTAGATCACAACATAAGGCATACATGCTACACAAGCATAAATGCAACATAAACATAAGTCATATGCGCATAGACGCTCCCAAAGAGCAAGATACATGGCATACACCCCAAAGGCTTAATGCATACCACATGCGGTCCTAAAGACCTCATAAACATGATGTGAACATCATACAAGGCTCGTAATAATAAATATTCTGAATTATATCAAGGAATGAGTTCATCGCAACAAAGGTCTTTCAACGAAATAGGTTCAACGATGGCGTATCAACGAAATGGTTTAAAGGAAGTCAAGGAAATACTTATTCACTTTCCAGTTTTAAAATAACAAGGAATATAGATAGCAAATAAAAATAATAGTTTTTGTGAACCCATTATCCACTCACCTTAACCTTCTCCAAGTTCGTAAATCCTAAACCTCGTTAGACAATTCGGCTCGTTGGTTGTCCACTTGCTTTCCTAAGAACATATAAACACTATGTAACCATACAACATCTATAGAACCATAATCATGCTTAAAATAAGTCATGGCAGTCTTTACACATGCCAAATCTCACTTAAAGCAAAGCAACTACTCACTTTCAACAATTCCAACAACACATCCAACACCTCCATCAACATACCTACATAACCAACCATCCTTACTTTAATATCATCAATAACCCATGAAAATCACCAAAACAGGACTCCTCTAATTGTCTTTCATCATATCATATCCAAAAATCAACACCACAATCAACACAACCAACTCATAAGATCGTTTTTCCTTCAACCTACTTGAATCCGAGAACTCAGCAACTCGGCCAAAATAAAATGGACCTCCTGGGTTCATTACTTCACCAAATCAACAAAAAACATATACCACGGAATAGGGAATTCTATCCTCTACAACTTCCTAGACAATTTCAAAGTCCAATTCCTAACCTAAACTCACTTACCGAACCATTTTTCCACGACCTGCCTGCTTGTTCTTCTTTCTCCTACTAGCTTCTTTCTCTTTCTTATTTTTGTTTCCTGAGTGGTTAAAAACGGTGTGGCTTATCCTAAGGTAAGTGTACGGTCTTATAAGGTTCTTGGATAACTCTCCTCATGCCTAACTTATCTCCTTAAAGTCAAAAAGTTAAAAATATTTAACTCTTCTTGATTGGCGGTTGCCTATTCCTCGGCCAGTCATAATCTAGCAACTTCAAGCTCAATTTTTATCTCCTTCTACTACCAATCTGAATAAACATTTGTCTACCAAGTTGTAGTGCTATGTCTTAGCTTTTCAAAACATGCTTGCTTGTCTGAATTGGATCAAAAATGAGAAAGTTATGACCATTCTCCCCAAGCAGCTCAAATCTGTCTAAGTCACCCAAGGTTAGTTTAACATAAACCTAAAACTAAGCTAAGTGACCAAAATGAAAGCTAATCTAGTAGTCTTGGAAGACTCTATAATGTGTAAACATGCTTATGAAGTTGTCGGAACATCAATCTATTAGAAGAATTGCCTAACGGACCAACCAACGCTAATGCCGATATAACTTAAAAGTGGTACTTGTATTATCTTATTCGTAAAACAACTTAGCTAACGATACTTAGGAGTATAATGTGGTAGAGGGCTTACAGATCTTCTCATGGCTCTATTAGTGTTAAGCTTGGTCCAACCATTTGGGGGACGGTTCACCCAATTAGAGCTTCCTCTCTGACTAGTTTAACCCTTATGCAACCTGCTATGGTAAGTGCTTCCTCAATCTAGTGCCGTTTACTTGATATAGACTGTATTGCCTTCTTGGTGATGGATGGGCAGGTTTCCCCTTCCCTCCAAACTTTTTGGTTCCTTCAGGCCCAAAATGCATTGATGGCGACAAGAAAAGTGGATAACCAAGAGGTAGGAGTAGTAAGGTTTAATTGCATCCAATCTTTAAGACTTGTTATGAAGAATGTGGAGGTATTGATTCCAGAGTTCCTCAATAGCTTAATCCAACATTGATGAACCAACTCATAGTCCCTAAGTGTATGTAAGATTGTTTCCTCCTCCTTTGTATAGCAGGGGTAGGACCCATCCGTGGTCATGTGTCTAACTCTCCTAATGACATTGGTTAGGAATTTTCTGTATGATGCTAACCAAGCAAGTTTCTTTAGTCTTTGAGGGCCTTTCCAAGCCCAGAGAGCTTTCTACATCAGTGCTTGGTCATTGCTTTCCCAGTCCTGAATGAGCTAGTAGACAGAGCTTGTTGTGAAGGAGCCATCAGGAGTTTGGCTCCAAGCAATTCTATCTAGGCCGTCCTCTCGACGTGGGCCAGGGAGTATGACTATACGCAACAGTATCAAGGGTGGGAGAAGGTCCTCAAAGATGCTCCAATTCCAAGACCCATCTTCCAAAGTTACCTCACACACCCTCATATTTTGTATGGAGGCAGGGATCGGGTTAGTAGTCACCTGCACTAGTGTAGTCGAGGTATCAATCCATTTGTCATACCAAAAGCTCGTAGTGATTCCGTCTCCCACCTTCTAGCAAAATGCCTTGTATCATCGTTGGCCAGAGGGAGACTAAGGTTTTCCAAAAGGAAGAATGTGATGGCTTGGATTCCATAATTGGTCGTATAGCATGGCGACCCACATACTTTCCCTACATCACTTGTGCCCAAAGGGAGACCTATCCGCGATTAGCCTCCAAGCAAACTTTATAAGAAAGGCCAAGTTTTGATTGTGTAGGTTCTTGAAGCCAAGACCGCCTACCTCTTTTGACTTGCATACCGTACCCCAACCAACCAAGTGTGGTTTCCTTTTTTCTATCATCGATCCCCAAAGGAAGGCCCTATCCATCTTCTCAATTTTGTCGCATAGACCTACGTGGAGTTTGGTGGACTGCATAGCATAGGAAGCCAGGGATACAAGGACCGATTGGATTAGTATGGCCCGACCAATAAAGGATAGTTGCTCAATGCACTAATTCTTTAAACAAGACTGGACTTAGAAGAGAGATTTGCTTTACTTTAGTCCAATAATTTTTAGAGTTTTGCAAAAAAAATTATTCCATACGATTTAGAAAAATATGATTTTGTATGGATCATGAATTAGAGGAGAGATGACATTTGAGGTAACTAGGTAGTGTATATTATATATTTATTTTTGGAGTCCATATTGGTAAAGGGTAGCATCGCTGCAGAAGAGACCTAAGACCATCCGCATTCATGCCCCTGCTATAGTGCGTGCCCTGGGTGCCACGCCAGCCATGCCCCTATTTTTAGTTTTTAGCCCACAGTTGTGCCCTCGCTACAATGACACGTCAGTTTTTTTTTAGCTCAGGTTTCTAAAATTCAGCTAACTGTATTAAACTCGAATAATATTTTGTATAACTTCGAAAAGACTAAATTGAAATTCAAAGTAGTAAATTTTGCAAAATGGAATTTTATTAAACTCAAAATATATTACATGAGAACTTGAAAAAAAAATTATATTTAAAAAATCATAAATTGCTTAATCTTTACAAAGGTGCAAAATTAAAAACTTTTAATCACTTCCTCATCTGGGGTTAAGTCTTTTCCTCGAGCTAGAAACATCTACATTGCACCATTTGTTTGATGGATTTTGGCCTTAGCGCTTATCATCTTGGCTTCTTTGTACTCCACCATTCGTTGGGATCTTTTATCCTGACTCGTTTTCATGACGTCAATACATCTTTAGTAGTTTCCCTGACTTTTGATTGCTCAATTTGCAATGAATCAAGCTCTGAAGGGAAGCCATCATTGCTTGATATGATTTTCTCCTTTTCTTTAGCGCTTTGCTTTTTCTTGGCTCCTTCTCAGCCACTTAGATATTCCATTGTCAAAGCTCTGCTTAATTGGAGTAGGTGAGTCATTCGGAATGGTGTCAGTTTCCTCCTTGATAGTTCTTGTTCTCTTTGTGCTTCCACCGCTCTCCATTTCATTCGGCGGCTTTGTATGGGTGAAGCCGAATAATTAATCTTCTTGCATGCCAGGATTCCATTTTGGATGTTTGCGCATAACTTCCTGAAACACCTATAAATCTAAATTTTTTATGGGTGTTTTGATATACTAGATGCGCTTCAACCACTATATCGAACTTAACTTGTTCACTTTGTTATCGACAAGATGCATGTGTGCATGCCTCAATCCATCCTCAACATGCCTGAGATAGCCTGAGATAGGCGCTTGTAGAGGCTTTTCATCTGTTCTGTATTTCTTGGGTTGAGGTCATTGGGATTTTCTATATGACTTTGCTCCTACACTTGCTTGATACGCACCCAAAGACCTTATTCCTTCTGGTTGGCACCGGTAATGGCATCTTCACTAATCTGTATGTAAGTAGACATTAGTACAATGTCATCTTTCACACTCTACGTCTTAGCAATTTCTTTTTCTTTTTTTCTGGTGGGTGATGACTGTGGTTGTGAGTATTGGGTTAGGCTTTGTGGGTAGCTTGGTTGAGTTTTAGGATAGTTTGGTTGGTTGTTTGATGGATTTTGGAAAAAAAATTAGCTAAGTACCCAGGTGGGTATGATGGCGTCTAGGGATAATTTCCCAATAATTTTGGGTAAATTGGTAGAGGTTAAGGGTTGTTTGATGAATGTGGCCTATTGGTTGGTCAGATTGGCCTATTGCTTCGTCAGGGTTGAGGATCGATTTGGCCAGTGTTTGACAGATCTTGGTTTGACTTTGGAATTTGGCTTAGGTTTTGGCTAAGATGGTGATGAGTGTGAAAAACACTCATTATTCGTGTCCTTGTAGTAGGTAATTCTTAGTGTTTTAGGTTGATTTATTTGTATTTTAGTTGTCGTAGTGTTAGTTTTTGTTCATTGTGTGTTTTTGTAGAGTTTATCATTTTTCATTGAGTTCGCTTGTTTTTAAGAGCCTATTCGAGGAGAAGTGGAGGCCGATCGAGTGGACATGCAAAGGCAAGGACAAGACAGAAGTTGCGAAGGCAAAGAGTGCTAAGTATGGGTAGCTGGCACACGCCAAGGGACATGGTGCATGCCAAGTAGCCGTTACTCGAACAACCATTCACGGAGATGACCAGGTGCACTCAAAAAGGAGAAATCGCGAAGACCTGGTGCACGCCAGACCAGTTTGACAGAAACAAAAAGTGGCTGAGTATTGGACAAACAAATTGAAAAAACTTAAGTCGGCTTATGGCTTTTGTGAAGGAAGGGGGACAAGATGGCTGACTTCTTAGATATTTTAGGTAGATATTTATCTTAGGATAAGTTAGTTTAGATATTTTGTTAACTATTTGACTATTAAGCTTAGTATATAGGATATTTTGCATTGTAAGTAGAAGTGTGCAAGAAAGAGAAGTGTAAAAAAGAGACAAAAACCATACCTCTCTCTCTTGGACGAGTTAGTGGAAAAGGAGAAAGGCTTGAGACTTTGATAAGTCTTCTTCCTTTTTACTCTTTCTTTTATTGATAAATATAGTATATTGTTCTTGTTATTGATTTTGATGTTCATATCAAGCATGTGTGAGTAGTTTGCTGTGAGTTTGGTGCCTTGTATGTAGTCAGAGTTTAGAGAGGATAAAATGTGTAGGAACATGTTCTTATTAACGAGTTTATTGCCATGCTTTGACTTGCTTGATCACCAAGCCCTTGTACTTAGTTAAATCTTGAGACCAAAAGGAGATAGGTTTGATGGAGATGTTAGTTTGATGATTTATTGCTTTGAAAGAAGAGAAATCTTCCTTAGCTACTGGTTGTTCTTTGAGTGATATGATTAGTTGGTGCTTAGCTAAGTTTAGGTGGCTTTTGGGGGCGAAAGCACATCTTGCCATTTTAAGCTTAGTTAAGGATCGATTTAGACCAATCTAGTATGAAAGTGTAGATTGGTTGCCTTTGAAACACTTGAACCATGTCACATGCTTCATATACCCCCTGAATCAATTTGTTACATTGGATTTTAAGGTACTAAGCTTACTTTTAGCTTTTTAATTGTTGAAAATCTGTTTTGTAAACAAACTATCTAAGTGTTAGTTCTTGTGCTCTTTATAATTGTGTTTTAGACTTTATTTCGTGTGTTCAACAAACTAAACTTCATAATCTAATCCTAGACTAGTAAGTGAACCAAATTATAGGCCTTAAAACTCAATCCCTGTGGTACGACAACCCCTACTTACTCTTATTGCAATTCGCTACAATTTTGCTGATAAATTGGCGCACGCCAGCATCCCTGGCACACACCAGGTTTGTTCTTCCAAGAGCTTTTTACTCGTGCCAGGTGCAATTGGTGCACACCTGAGCTTTGGGTTGGTTAAAGGTTGGTGCATGCCAACATTGTCCGACGTACTCCAGACAGACCAAACTAACGATCGATCGTCCATTGTTAAGTAGAATTAAAGTAGAATGTTTAATAAAGCAAATCGTCAATTGGCACCGTTGCCAAGGATTGAGATTAGACTCTCAATTTGGTTTACGAACTTGGATTAGGATATTTTTGTTTACTTTTTATTTTTATTTACTTTTTAACCAAGTGACTTATCTTGCTTGACAAGTTACATGCATGCCTTTAACCCATTCCACCAATAATTTTCCTTTGGAAATTGAAGTGGACATAGCATGGTTAGAAAGGTCATTACATAAGGAGAGACAAGATAAAGAAAGAATGAACCAACGGCAAGAAGGTCAAGGGGATAGAGTTCGTGGTCCTCGACCTTCTCTAATGGACCATGGAAGACCAACATATGAAGGAGCTTTAAACAAAATTCGATGGCCATCTATTGAAGCCAATCACTTAGAAATTAAGCCAACCGTGATTCATATGCTTCAAGTTTTAGGTCAGTTCTATGGTTTGCCTAATAAAGATCCCAATATACATCTAGGGAACTTCATGGAATTAGCTGATAACTTTAAGTATCCTAGAGCATCTGATGATGCTGTTAAGATCAGAATGTTTCCATACACGTTAAGGGACAAGGCTAAACCTTGGTATAAGCAACTTAAAGGTACTCCAATAACCACATGGGAGCAATTAGAAAATGCTTTTCTTGACAAATATTTCCCATACTCAAAGACTAACAAACTCTTTAAGGAGATCACCAACTTTGAACAATATGAAGGAGAGTCTTTGAGTGAAATTTTGGGAGAGATTTAAGGATTTGCAACATAAAGGCTCGCAACATGGTTTGTCTGAGGAGTCTCTGCTTAAGACTTTT
Source organism: Hypericum perforatum (assembly GCA_012979155.1). Taxonomy (NCBI): domain Eukaryota; kingdom Viridiplantae; phylum Streptophyta; class Magnoliopsida; order Malpighiales; family Hypericaceae; genus Hypericum; species Hypericum perforatum. Next base: position 21,953 of record SOPF01023808.1, on the reverse strand, counting down.
TATTTCAGCCTGTCACCAACAACAATGGAACTGTTGATTCTGCTTCCAATGGAAATTTCCTAAGAAAGAAAAGGGGTGAAGCCCACTATATTCTAGAAGAGCTGGCAGCAACAAATAGGATAATCACCAATGAGAGAAAAAAATCCATCAGAGAGTTAATGGAGGTAACTGAGCGAAGCGAGAGAAGAGGAATGATTGAACTTGCTGCTTCCATGTTTTTTCAAGCTGAGTTGGATTTAATAGCAAAGCAGTTGCATGATTTGACTCTAAACAAAGTTGATGCTATTATTGTACAACAGCATTGCAAAGCCTATGGCCATGAGATTAATCAATGTGCCATAATGAACGAACCTACAGAGTAGGTCAATTTTGTTAGTGGTCAAGGACAAGGAGGAAACTGAATGGGAAACAATCCATATTCCTCTACATACAATCCTGGATGGAGAAATCACCCTAACTTCTTATGGAAAGAAAGAAATAATGATGACAATATGGTAATCATTCTTGATAAAAGATTGCCTTTACGTGTCCCACAATAAGGACCACCACCTGGTTTTCAACCATATGGATTCTTGGCTGAAAGAATGGTTGTCATTGAGGAGAGATTTGACAAGGTGGAGAAGTTCATCCAACAAACTAGAGAATAATCCAACAACCAAAGTCAAATTTTGAAGGTATTAGCAACCCAGGAAGCAAGGCAGAATAATTTGGAAAAATTTCTAAAAGGGCAAGCGACTGCCATGAGCAACATGGAAGTGCAACTTGGGAAAATTGCAAAGACAAATGCCCAAAAAGCATATAGCTCTCTCTTAAGTTCTACCAAAGCAAATCCTCGAGGCTAGGTTAATGCAATCTCCTTGAGAAGTGGTAAAGAATTAGCTTCTCAATCAATCAAAGAGAAGGCTAAGGAGAATGATGTAAAGAATCCAAACAAAGATAAGGAGGGAGAAGTTCAGAGAGAAAAAGTTCCGCAAGAAGAAGTTGCGGAGAAAGAAGAAGTGTATGTACCACCACCACTAATAATCCCCATTCTACCTTATCCTCAGAGGGTAAAGAGAAAGTCAGGGATAGATGATAAATTTCTCCATTTCATAGAGAAAATGAAGAACGTTCAAATAAGTGTCTCTTTCCTAGAGATGCTAGATCAAGTTCCACACTATGCCAAGTTTCTAAAGGAACTCATCACTAAGAAGAGGAAGTGGGAAGATGGAGAGATAGTCACCCTCATGGATAATGATAGCTCTCTAATCTCAAAAAATCTTCTGATGAAGCTAAAAGATTCGGAGAGTTTTACAATTCCCTGTTTCATTGGTGAAACTGAGTTTCTAAAATGTCTGTGTGATTTAGGCGCAAGTATCAACTTGATGCCTTTGTATACATTTCAAAAACTAGGTTTGTGTGAAGTAAACCAACTTCAATGCTCTCTAGTTGGCAGACCAAACTATTAAGAAACTATTAGGTGTGGTTGAGGATGTCCTAGTGAAGATTGACAAGTTCATCTTCCCAGTTGACTTTGTGGTTTTGGATTTCTCTGAGGACAAGAATTGTCCACTAATTTATGGTAGACCCTTCCTCAATATAGCACAAGCATTGATAGATGTGCATAATAATAAATTGGTACTCGGAATTAGAGACGAGAAGGTTGAGTTTAACATGACAAGTGTTATGCACCATCCTCTTGATGAAGGGATGTGCATGAAAATTGATATTGTGGATGAGTGTGTCCTCAAATTCTGCAAGGAAAATATCTCTAGAATTGAGGATAAAGAACAAGAGAAAGAATAGGAGAATATTATGGAAGAAGTAAAGGAGGAAGTTGACAAGAAAGGTCTACTTGAGGAGCTCGAACTTCATTTGAAATATTAGACTCCACACTCAATTGTAAAGGCTCCTTCCTTAGAATTGAAAGAGTTATCCTTGCATCTGAGATATGTATTCTTAATAAATGGAGGGAGGTTATCGATTATTATATCAAACAAGCTCACTAAAGAGGAAGAAGGGAAAGTGCTCACAGTTGTGAACAAACAGATTAAGGCAATTGCTTGGCAAATATCTGATATCAAGGAAATAAGCCCGAAAATTGTAATGCACTATATTCACATGGAGGATGGAGAGAGGCCAAGAGAAGACCGACAAAGGAGACTTAATCCTAACATGAAGGAGATTATTAAGAAGGAAGTGATTAAGCTCCTCGAGGCTAGTATTATTTATCCAATTTTGGATAGTGAGTGGGTGAGCCCGATCCATTGTGTTCCTAAGAAAGGGAGAATGACAGTTGTGATCAACGAGGAAAGGGAGCTCATTCCAACAAGAATTGTAATCGAATGGATAGTTTGCATCAATTATCATAAATTAAATGATGCCACACAAAAAGATCATTTTCCACTTCTATTCATTGATCAAATGTTGGAAAGAATAGCGGGATATTCTTATTATTGCTTTTTGGATGGGTATTCAAGGTACAACTAAATTGCAATATACCCCAGAGATCAAGAGAAGACATCTTTCACCTGTCCTTTTGGTATTTTTGCATATCACAGAATGCCTTTTGGATTAAGTTGTGCCCCAACAATATTTCGACATTGTATAGAGTATCTTCTGGGAGATGAATGAGAAAATTATGAAAATCTTCATGGATGACTTCTCTGTTTTTGGAGACTCATTTGATCATTGTCTTGACAACTTAGACAAAATATTGAAGAGATGTGTGGAAAAGAATCTTGTGCTCAACTGGGCAAAATGCCATTTTATGGAGAGGCGATAGAGAAGATGAATGCACCAACTACAGTTAAAGGAGTTAGAGCATTTATGGGTCATGCTCGATTTTACAGAAGATTCATCAAGAACTTCTCTCTAATTGCTAAGCCTCTAACAAATTTGCCGGTTAAGGATGTATCCTTCAACTTTGATGAGCACTGCCTTAAGACATTTGATGCTCTAAAAAAAGCTCTTATCATAGCTCCCGTGATTTCATCACCAGACTGGAAGCTTCTATTCGAATTAATGTGTGCCGTGAGTGATCTCACTTTGGGTTGTGTGCTAGGATAGAAAAAAGAGAGAAAGCTCAACGTAATCTATTACACAAGTAGAGTACTGGCAGGAGCTCAACTCAATTATACAACCACAAAGAAGGAGATGCTTGCAGTTGTTTATGCGTATGATAAATTCAGGCCATACTTGCTTGGTTCGAAAGTTATAATTTATACTGACCATGCAACTTTGAGATATATATTTTTAAAGCAAGATGCCAAGCCTCGCTTGATGCGCTGGATTTTGTTACTCCAAGGATTTTGGTGCCTTGATGCCTTGTATGTAGCCATGATTTAAAGGGGTTAAAATATGTTGGAACATGTTCTTATTAACGAGTTTATTGCCATATTTTGACTTGCTTGATCACCAAGTCCTTGTACATAGTAGAGACCGAAAGGAGATGGGTTTGATGGAGATGTTAGTATGATGATTTGTTGCTTTGGAAGAAGAGAAATATTCCTTAGCTACTGGTTATTTTTTGAGTCATATGATTAGTTGGTGCTTAGCTAAGTTTAGGTGGCTTTTGGGGGCAAAAGCACATCTTGCCATTTTAAGCTTAATTAAGGATTGATTTAGACCAATCTAGCGCGAAAGTGTAGATTGGTTGCCTTTGAAATACTCGAACCATGTCACATGCTTCATATACCCCCTGAATCAATTGGTTACATTGGCTTTTAAGGTACTTAGCTCACTTTTAGCTTTTTAGTTGTTAAAATCTATTTTGTAAACAAACTATCTAAGTGTTAGTTCTTGTGCTCTTTATAATTATGTTTTAGACTTTATTTCGTGTGTTCAACAAACCAAACTTCATAATCTGATCCTAGACTAGTAAGTGAACAAAATTATAGGCCTTAAAACTCAATCCCTGTGGTACGACAACCTTTACTTACTCTTATTGCAATTTGCTACAATTATGCTGATAAATTGGCGCATGCCAGCATCCCTAGTGCACGCCAGGTTTGTTCTTCCAAGAGCTTTTTGCTCGCTCCAGATGTAGTTGGCGTGTGCCTGAGCTTCGGGTTGATTGAAGGTTGGTGCACGCCAACCTTGTTCGGCGTACGCCAACCTTGTCTGGGTAGCCAGACAGACCGAACAAACGACCGATCGTTCATCGTTAAGTAGAATTAAGGTAGAATATTTAAGAAAGTGAATCGTCAGCTGGGAGTAAATATTGGGGTTAGAAGCTAAAAATCATTATTTTGACTAAACTCCCTAAGATTGGTTCAATCAAAATCCTCACTTTCTTCATTGACATCCATATCTAATTAGAATGCTAGTTAGATATTTTCAATCTAATTAGAATTATAAGAAGAGAGAAGTTAGTGTAAAAAATAATGAAGAAGGTTGTATCTATTTATAGATTTTTCAAATGAATTTGGACCACACATATTTTTTTACCCGAAAAGTCTCATTATTTGGATTCAAAAAATTGTATAAATTACCAAAAAATTTTAATTGGACATAAAAGTTGAAAATGATAAAATAATTTTATAAATTTTCTGACTCTGTGATGACTATGCGACGTGGCCCAATCAACATGGGCCACGTCGCCCAGTTTGCCATGCTGGGCAAAGGGCGGAGACGTGCGACTTGATCAATTTTAAGCTGCCATGTGGCAGACCGGAGCTGCACGCCCTGCCAGTGCGGGTGGTCTAATAGGACTGATATTAATTTGTAGTAGTAGGTGATTATACTAAGCTATGGCCACATATAACATTCCAGGTCTAATAGGACTGTAAACGACCGTGATGGTGTGTAGCGCAAGCTATGGCCACATATAACATTCCAGGTCTATTTTATAGGCATTTTTTAAATAGGGCGGATCTTAATAAATCATATTCCGGATATGTTTTTAAATTATTAATCCAGGTTATTCAGTACTATTCAGATTATTAATGAATATAAAAATTTATATACTTTTTTCATTTTTCTGATTAATATAACGATAAATATCAACCAAAATTCTCAATGCTTATATTCAAATTTACTTCATGCAACAAATCGGTCAATTAGTAAAAATATAATTGAAATTAGTGCTTATTGAGTTAAAGGTTAGTTGGGAACAACTGAATTTGTGCGAAACTTTCGAACTTTGTCACTCAAAATCTTTCACAGAATGTCTTACAACGGATCCTCAATAAAAAAAATCAAGACATTGAGAAAGCGAGATGCAAGTTATATAATTGGCATTCCAAAAACAAACTTGCATAATTAATTTAACGTTATTACTATTTTGATCAACCATATTGATTAAGTCAATCATATTACGATTACTTTCAATACAAAATCAAAAATTGATAATTTTTGAATCACAAGAATTGACCAATGTTCATATATGCGTTACAACTTACAACTTTGAAGAAACTTTTTTTACGAGAAATCTGAAAACTTCATTGTTACGGCTTGGTCATTTTCCCTGATGTAGTTTTTCGTTTTCATTACATCAATAAACCGACCACTGCGAATCATGACTCGTTCTAAATTTTATTAAT
>SOPF01023808.1:0-16031 GCA_012979155.1 Hypericum perforatum | reverse complement strand
ACTGTTGGTTGGGACTTTTTGGGTAATTTCTTGGTCAATGGGTGATGATGGATTGTTATTCCGTTTCATAGTACTGTACATCGTTGTTAATTTGTTGTACGGAAGATGTATATTTGAAAGGAAAAGAAGATGGGATTTATAAAGAAAGATGGAAGGTTATAGGGATTAAGAATTAGAAAAGAAGATGGGATTTATAAAGAAAAAGAGGAGGTTTTGGGGATGGAGAATTAGAAATAAGGATAGGATTTATAAAGAAAGAGAGGAGGTTATGGGGATTGAGAATTATAAAAGAAGACGGGATTTATAAGGATTGCGAATTAGACAAGAGAGAAAAAGAAGGTAATGCGTTTTTGATATTCTTCTAGCTGCAGAGACGTAATAGAACTAAAATTAGTACTAGTATTAGGGTAGGGTTGTATGTAATTCATCATGGCGTGTACCGCAAGCCACGAAAATATTATTATTCAATCGTGATTTATATGGTAAAGAGGGTGGATCATAGTACATCACATTTGGGATCTATTTATTTTACGATCTTGAACCATTTAGATTACTAACATATCATTGTTATAGATAAATATAACGGTATATACGCCAAAGTCATCAACCAAAAGGGTATTCTATTAGGTATCTTTCTTAATAAAAGGTGTTCTGTTACGTACGCTACTTGATATCTATCTAAGTTGCGAAATATTTTAAGAAGGAAATAAAAAGTTACCGCAACCGGTGAGGAGAGAGAAAAAAAAACAAAAACAAAAATACACCAAGGAAATAAGGCAAACAAATTTTACCTCCGGAGTGTGTACATATCACATTGGATCAATACAAACTTAATATTTTTATAATTCTTGATTACATATGAAATAAGGCAAACAAATTTTACTAATATGTCAAAGCAGAAAAACGTTGATCAACATCTTTTTGTACTACTAGACTTATAAAATTAATATTTATAGATTTTGGTAAGATCAGTTATATACTAAAAATGATAAATATTTAAACTTATTTTGTATTTAATCATATTTATGTTATGTTAAAATTTTACACCTTATTTAATAATATTATTACTATAAAAAGAAAAGTTCTCGTCCGACTAGTTAGAATGAATGAAATAAAGATTTTGAAAGTTCCAGGTCAGTTTAAAAAAATTTGTATATAAGGACCAGAAATTTAATTCACTAATAGAAAAAGAATCATTTTTTTTCGGAAAGTTAAATTTTTACACCATAATAATACAAAAGTTTAAACCTGTTAGTTAATTACAATGGCCTATGTCATTGAACTACAAAGTCCTTTCGGAGAAACCAAAGATTCTATATGCAATGAGAATTATTCTAGATTAAATCCAACTATATCTAACATTAAGAAAAACAAGTAACACTATAATATATGCGTTCAATGACGTAATAAATAGAACTATTAATATTCTCTTCATTCATAAAAAAAGATGTAACATAATTTAATCTAACATTCTTATAACTTAGATCAATCATTATTGATTAAATCAATAGGAAATTACGATAACTTCAAAATAATACTAAGAAGTATTCGATTTTTCAAGGTCAAGAATTAACTGTTGGAGATTTTTTTAAACTAATGGAATAGATTTACTCAATACAATTGGGTGTATTAAGTTTTAGCCCAAATGAGTACTTTGAGTTAATTTATTTGAATGTCATATCATATAATTTTGAGTGTTTGTGAGATTACTGCAAAATTTGTTGATTAAGTTTCGTAATAATATAATACTTGCAGGTGAAAATCAATTTTTGATGAGAATGAAAATTATTTTTTTTCAAACAAACCTCAAATATAAAGAAAAAAGAGGATACAAAACCGTCTCAAGCCCACAATACCCCTGCGAACCAATATTCCCGATCGTTAGGTGGGGCTGAAAACTCCTCACCAGCTAGCCAACAAGCCTGTTAGTCTGGTGGGAGAAGATAGACTAGCCAAGACCCAGCTAACTAACAAACCTGGTAGTCAGGATAGGCAAAACATACAAGCCAGAGCAGCCAGAAAAAATTCGTCAAGGGACAAACATGTAGTATGGCTGTCTAGACATGTTCCATCCTATGTGGCTGATGAGCGAAGCGGGAAAGGAGTGCCACCAGCCAGCCTCTGTGAGATGCGTTAGGGCGTCGACCGCCATGTTTCCCTCACAGAAAATATGTGTGACATGGACCTGCATCTGTGCACAGAGCTGAAGCATGTGTAGCTAATGGGACTACCAACGCTATAGGACCTCTGCGTGCAGCGCCTGGAATCTGGAAAGTATGTACATGGAGTCCGTCTCCAGCCATAATCTGTACTAACCATGCAGATGTGCAAAATCCACTACAAGGATGGCCGCTAGGAGCTCTGCCTCAAACGCAAAAAAGTTCGAAACGGGGTGATTGAAACAACCCTACACGAAGCCCCTATAAATATCGAAAACCCCTGCAGAGCGGCCTTGTCCCGGGACACCTAGAGAGCTACCATCTGTATTACATTTGAGCTAGCCCCGATAGGGGGCATCACCAAGTGACCTCAACTATGCACGACATCCAGCTTGGCCTCGACGCAATACAGAAGTCCCATAGTAGAGCCTGCTCCCACTGCGAGGAGAAACACTGCCCTATATTGAAGATGGCAGTCTCACTCACCATGCAACAAAATATCATAAGCACGTGTCCAAGCTCTAGTGCTACTCTCGGAAGCGCACACATTGCACTCTATCCATAATAGCCAGTCAGCGGTTACCATCGCCACTCTCTATAAAATGTCAACTTGGGGGCTGAACTACTGTCGCATCATCTTTATTATGAGCTCAGCAAAACTTAGGAAAGGCTGCCACTGAACACCAAAGATGCCAAAAACATACCTCTAGAGGGTGACCAAGATCAGGCATCGGGCCAATAGATGGTCTAGCAACTCTGCCTCTGCCATACACAAGTAATATATGCTCGGACTTACAAAGCCATGTTGAGCCATGATGTCAGTTGTGGGGAGAGCCCCGAGGACAACCTGCCATATAAAAAAGGACCTTCGCAACAGGATCATCGTATCCCAAATCTAGGAACCCCACTAAACTGGTAGGTGAGTAGGGCATAGGTTCGTATACGGCCCTAGAGGTAAGGATGTCATCCCAGGTGTGGACCTAGATGGTCCTATCACTACCCGGCGAGCCAAGCCTGTGTCTACAGATGTCTTGTATAATCCCAAGAAAAGGTGCGCAAAAACTCTTATGCAAGTGCCAACACTCATCCTGCCAATAATCTGCTACCGTGAATGTGCATCACAGGTAAAAATGCTCCAGAAGCATGACCCGCTCAGCAATCACATATCCCAACCAGTTGTCCAACCAGAAGTTGGCTGTGGAATCCTCCCCAACCAACACCCAAGAAGAGCAGACAATGTCTGGAAAGTAGCTCTAAACTCCTCGCAGAATAGAGGAGCACACGTATCTCTGTGGTGACGAGTCCATCATATCAATCAGGCAGTCACAAATGCAGTCAAAATAGCTGGCCAAACTATGTTATATGGACCAAGTAAGATAGCTCAGGAAAACTAGATTCACCTGTCTGATGGATCGAAGGCCCAAGCCACCCTCCTCCCTTAGGGCACAAACACGATCCCAAGATACCGTGTAGGAGGCCTAATAGTGGATGTCACTGGTCTACATAAAGTTCCTTATGCATGCGTCTATCTACTCCAATAGTGCTATCGACCACTGATATATTATTATAGAGTGCGTCAGTGAACTCAAGATGATTATCTGGACCAAACAGATCCGTCCTGCCATAGACAAAGAGGACCCCTTCTACTGGGCAAACTTGCTAATAATGGAATCCGCAATATCCTGTAAGTAACCACGGAGAGGGGGTCCATAGAACAGAGGGATATCGAGGTAAGTGAAAGGAAGCTGACCTGCCTAGATCCCCAGTATATCTAGAAGCCCTCTGTACTGTCGGGATGTCAAACCCTCACTGAAATAGACCCAAGACTTCACCGGGTTATAGTACTAATTTGACGCTATCGTATAATTCTGTAGAACCCGTATCAGCGTACGATAATTGGCCTTAGAGGCTTGCCTGAAAATGATGATGTCATTCGCATAGATTAGATGTGATGGAAAAACACTGCCCCAACGTGCCCAAAAACCTGTCAACTCTTCCCGATCCATGGCTCGCTGAAGCATACGACTTAATATCTTCTTTGCAACAATGGGGATAGCGGGTCACCCTAGCGCACCCCCTACGAGCATCCGAAGTATCTAGTCGAGACCCCATCCACTAGAATTGACAACCGTGCTGAGTGTAGAACCGTGCTGAGTATATAATGCTGACAACCATCTCTCCAAACTCCTTGGAAAAACCCCAGGCATGGAGCACTGCAATCAAAAAATCCCAGTGGAGTGTATCAAAAGCATTTCAGATATCCATATTGATGGCCATGTTGCCACCATTCTGTCGTCTGCTAAGGCAATTGATACCCTCTGAGGCTAGAGCTATACAATCGTGAATCCTGCGTTCTGGCACAAATCCAAACTGATGAAAAGATAGTATCAAGTCAAGTATCGTACCGAAGCGGGTAGCCAAGATCTTCGTCACGAGCTTGTAGACGAAGTTGCCCAACACAATGGGCCTGTAGTCTTCCACACACAGGGCCCCCCAAATCTTTGGGATCAACACCACAAAGTTGGCATTGACTCCTATCGGAAGAAAAACTCCTGCACTGCACGTACCACATCCGAGCCAACAATCTCTTATGCAGTCTGAAAAAAAATCCGCCAAAACCATCCGGACCAAGGGTCCAGGCTAAAAATTAGTTTAAATGTGATAATATTATAGGTTCTAGAAATGTGGGTTTGTGGAATTATTTTATGTTTTATGGACTTATTATTTTAGAGTTAGATCATATGCTAAAGTGATTCTCAGCTCAAAATTTTATTGAGATTCTTCTTATACAAACCCACGTGTTAAAACTTTTTCTCATTGTTGATATTTGAATTTCAATTTTGAATTTGAAAACTAAATTTAGGTCAACTTAATGAGAATATCAGTCAATAAAGGACTTGTGATCGTGTAAGAACGTATTTACTCACTTACTTAATGGTAGAGTTAATACAGATTTGTATGTTACCGGCTGCCTTCTTATGAAACGGGACATCCTCTTTCATTGCAAATTATTCATAACTCAAATTCTTCCTTGAGTTCCATATTTCTCCTCCTCTACTTAATAGTATTCTTAAATTTATAAGTGTCAAAATTTTAAGACTATCAGAGGTAAGAATAGTGTACAAAATTGCTTCCATGTATCTTAGAAATTTTTTTACTCACAAAGACCTGAAACTTATAATCGGATAATAAGAAATTAGTAGAACATAGTTAATTTATTGCAGTGTCCAAAATTGAATCGGGAATCTTTCCTTAGAAAATACATACTTTTACACATCTCTCTTTATTATATATATATATTCAAACCATAATTTGTTAATATTTTCAACATTAACTAATTAAACTACTGAAAGCTGATTTTCCAATTGACCAATGTTCATGTTCGTGAATATTTACAACTTTGTAAAACAATAGACTTTTAACAACTGGTTGCCCGGCATGCGTAAGAGATAAATTTCGACCGACTGTTTTTTTGGTCGATCTTGGTTTGATTAATCCGGACATGGATGGTATGTGAAAATAAAAAGATGATGGAATTAGAATAAAAGGAATTTGGATTGGCTTCCGACTTAATAAATAATTTTGTACGTTATCGGCATGTGTATGTTCATTTTTTTTTATTTTAGATAGACTGTACTGATTTTTTTTTCATACGTAGCAGCATTTTTTCGTGTGATATCGTCATTTGTATTTTTGTATTTTTATAATACCGGTAGTTTCTTAATATAATAGCAACATGTGTGAATAGTTTTTTTTCTTGTAATTTTTTGAATTTTTGCAAAAAAATTCAGATATGAATATATTTTTATTTTTGCAATATCAACATTTTTTTCATATGATATCAACCCGTGGAGATAATTTTTTTTTACTTTATTCCAATGATTTTTAGAATTTTGCAAAAAACAAAAATCATTCCGTATGATTTAGAAAAATATGATTTCATATTCAATCTATCCCCGAATAAAGGAGGGGCAATGTTTCAGATATATGGATTATGAATTAGAGGAGAGGTGATGTTTGAGGTAATTAAGTAGTGTTATATGTTTATTTTTGGAGTCCATATTGGTAAAAAGTAGCGTAGCTGCAGAAGAGACCTAATAAGACGGATAATAATTTGTAGTAGTAGGTGATTATACAACCTTGTAAACGACCGTGATGGTGTGTAGCTCAAGCTATGGCCATATATAACATTCCGTATCTATTTTATATGCATTTTTTAATCTTAATAAATCATATTCCGGATATTTTTAAATTATTAATCCAGGTTATTCAGTATTTTTCAGATTATTAAAAAATATAAAATTTTTATATACTTATTTCATTTATATAATTGAATATAACGACTACCAAAACTATCAATGCTTATATTTAAATTTACTTCATGCAACAAATCGATCAATTAGTAAAAATATAATTGGAATTAGTGCTTATTTGAATTAAAGGTTAGTTGGGAACAACTGAATTTGTTCGAAACTTTCGAACTTTGTCACTCAAAATCTTTCTCAGATTGTCTTACAACGGATCCTCAATAAAAAAAAATCAAGACATTGAGAAAGCGAGATACAAGTTATGTAATTGGCATTCCATAAACATAGATGCATAATTAATTTAACGTTATTACTATTAGGATCAACCATATTGTGTAAGTCAATAATAATACGATTACTTTAAAAACAAAATTAAGAATCGATAATTTTTGGATTACAAGAATTGACCAATGTTCATATATGCGTTACAACTTACAACTTTGAAGAAACTTTTTTTAAGAGAAATCTGAAAACTTCATTGTTACGGCTTGGTCATTTTCCCTACTGTAGTTTTTCATTTTCATTAAATCAAGATTTTGAATAAACCAACCACTGCGAATCATGACTCGTTCTAAATTTTATTAATACAAAATTAACCATTTAAAAAAACTGTTTTGACTCAAAATTGTCGTAGGAGACTCATGGCCAGAAGCTGTTTTGACTCAAAATTGTCGTAGGAGACTTATGGCCTGAAGCTATCACATGAGAAGGTGAAGAAGTGCTTCGCTCTATCCCCTTCTGATGTGATAGGTTCTGGCCAAAAGTCTTAAGCGACTGTTGGTTGGGACTTTTTGGGTAATTTCTTGGTCAGTGGGTGATGGATTGTTATTCCGTTTCATACTACTTTGCATTGTGCTTTAATTTGTTGTACGGAAGGTGTATATTTGAAAGGAAAAGAAGATAAGATTTATAAAGAAAGAGGGAAGGTTATAGGGATTAAGAAATAGAAAAGAAGATGGGATTTATAAAGAAAAAGAGGAGGTTATGGAGATGGAGAATTATAAAAGAAGATGGGATTTATAAAGAAGGAGAAGAGGTTATGGGGATTGAGAATTAGAAAAGAAGATGGGAATTATAAGGATTGCGAATTAGACAAGAGATAAAAAGAAATAATGCATTTTTGATGTTCTTCTAGCTGCAGAGACGTAATAGAACTAAAATTAGTACTAGTATTAGGGTAGGGTTGCATGTAAATCATGGCGTGTACCGCAAGCCACGATAATATTATTATTCAATCTTGATTTCTATGGTAAAGAGGGTGGATCATAGTACATCATATTTGGGATCTATTTATTTTACGATCTTGAACCATTTAGATTACTAATATATCATTATTATAGATAAATATAACGGTAAATACGCCCGAAGGCATCAACCAAAAGGGTATTCTATTAGGTACCTTTCTTAATAAAAAGTGTTCTGTTAGGGACGCCACTTGATATCTATCTAAGTTGCGAAATATTTTAAGAAAGAAATAAAAAGTTACAGCAACCGGTGGGGAGAGGAAAAAAAAAATACAAATCGGGTAATCATGAGTAGATAACTACTTAAACAAAAATTATTTCTTTTTTTTTTGTATTTATCTTCATTGTCCGGGGAAAAAATTGGGTACAGGAGGCTGAGTGTTGTGTGTACCCAAAATGTAAGTATTCAAAATGTAGAATGGTACAATATATAATTGGAAGTATGTATTATTTTTATAGACACATGTGGTCTATTTCTATTCATAATATCTATACCATTTTCAAATATACGGTTAGTCTATTTCTTTGCATACATATATATCATTTTCATAAACATAGGTAGTCTATTTCTATCAACAAGCTTATGCCATGACCATAGTCATGGGTGGTCTATTTCTATTCACAAGCGCACACTATATTCAAAGACATGGGTACTCCATTTTCATTTGCACGTATATATCATTTTCATAGACATATGTGGTCTATTTCTATTCAAACATATATATCATTTCCATAGACATGAATAGTCCATTTTCATAAACAAGTCTATATCTTTATTATAGACACGCGTGACCCATTTCTATTTACAAGTCATGTACCATTTCTAAAGATACGGGTGATCCATTTTCATATACACATGTGGTCCATTTTATTCACATGTATATACCATTGCCATAGATACATGTATTCCATTTTCATTCACACGTACATACTATTTTCATAGACACAAGTGGTCTATATCTACCAGTATCATGCTCCTCCACCAATGTTGTGTTCTTTTTTTTAGAATAACCAATGTTGTCTTCTATGATGTCATCTTTCATTGTCGTCTCACGTTGGAGTTGGTTAGTGAGGGGGCAAAAAGGATAAGAACTAGATCTGACTTCCCAATTAACCTCCAACGGACAAGAGTCTCTTCGTGGGCATCATGCTCCCACTGGCGTCATGCACCTCCACCGGTGATATGCTCATCCATTGGCATCATTCTTCTTCATCATCTCTAGTTGGAGTTCACTAACGATAGAAGAACAACCTCCACCAACATCATCCTCTAGTAGTCTCATACTCCCATCAAACTTGAAGGAGTTGTCAAGGTCTGTCGGTATTCAGATTTTCTTAATATAATGTATGGTTCAAATTTTTAATATAATGTATGGTTCAAATTGAAAACTCTACCATATGAATTGGCCCTGTTAGGGCCCTTACCCAATCCTACCTTTATTTTCCTAGTCAGTATGGATTCACGGGTGGAGAAGGTTTGTCTGTCACATCCTTTAAATATTTGTTTGTTATGCCATTTTTAAGACCATCTGCATTGGTGCTCCCGCTATAGTGCATGTCCTGGGCGCTACATCAATAGTGCCCATACTATCGGTTTTCAGCCCACAGCCATGCCCTAGCTAAAGTGCCACGCCTTAGGTGCTACGTCAGCTTTTTTACAGCTCAGTTTTCTAAAATTCAGCTAATGGTATTAAACTTGAATATTATTTCATGTAACTTTGAAAAGACTAAATTAAAATTTGAAGCACTAAATTTAGCGAAATAGAAATTTTATTAAAAATTAAAAATTACAAAAGAGACTACGAAATTTAAGAAATAATTAAGACATGTAAATAAATAACTAAATATCACTATCAAATTTAGTCCAAACATGCTCAATTAAGTCTTTACGGAGAGCAATATTGGCTTCTCTATTCTGAATTTGAGTTTTAGCAGTCATGAATCTTGATAGAGATCCTATGCATTGAGTAGAGTATTCGTAGTTTGGAGAGGTGCTGATACCTGGTCTGTCGTTGATGAATTTTTCTAGACAATAAAGCCCATATCTATCACATTGGTACTCCACTATCATATTATGCATTATGATACAAGCAATCATAAGTTTTCCAATGAATTCTTGATTCCAAAGAAGACATGGATGTTTTATAAATGCAAAACAAGTTTGAAGAACTCTAAATGCCCTCTCCACATCCTTTCTATATTCCTCTTGACATTTAGCAAACATCTTTAGTTTTCGAATGGCTGGAGCTATTACTGACTTCACAAAGGTAGCCCATTATGGATATGTCTTATCGGTGAGATAATATGGTAACTCTCTATGGGTTCCATTGACGGTGTAACTTATTTTAGGTGCACGACCTTCTAAAACATTAGTAAAAATAGGATACCATTGTAACACATTGATATCATTATAGGTACCTGGTGTTCCAAATAAGGCGTGCCATATCCATAGATCGTATGAAGTAACTGCTTCCAATATGATTGTTAGTTTGCCACTTCTTCCAACATATCCAGCCCAGGCAGTTGGACAATTCTTCCATTTCTAGTGCATGTAGTCGATACTACTTATCATGCCTAGGAACTTGGAACAGACGAGCGAGATCTTGTTCATTGGGCTTCCTAAGATACTCTGACCCAAACAAGTCGTGATGCCATCTATGAATTTCACCAAAGCTTGTCTTTTTATAGATTCAACAATCCTGAGATATTCATCAATGATGTCAGTTGCTGAACCATATGCGATAACTCTCATAGCTGTAGTACATTTTTGCAAAGCCAATAGCCCGAGTCTCCCTATAGCATCTAGCTTTTATTGAAAGTACGGATCATCAGCACTCACCGCTTTAACTATTCTTAAGAATAAAGGTCTGGGCATACGAAACTGATGTCGGAACATATCAGCTCCATATGTTGGCATTTTAGTAAAATAATCTTGCACCAAGTGTTCATCACCAACTTGTCGACCCCGATTGACATAGTGTCTTGGTCCACTTGCCTTCTTCGAACAATGACCTCTATAGCTGAATATTGGCTTCCATTTTGGCTTTCCAATTGCTACAAATAATTGATTACTAACCTACTTTTTTCCTCTCTCGAACCATATTGCAATTCGGAACTAAAATCAAAACTATCGAAACTCGCTATAATCAGATCCATACCTATAATTTTTGGATAAAAAGAGGAGAGGAGTTAGTTTGAAAAATAATGAAGAAGGTTGTATGTATTTATAGATTTTGCAAATGAATTTGGATCACAAATTTTTTCAAATGATTTGGGACCACACACATTATTTTATTTGAAAAATCTCGTTATCTGGATTCAAAAAATTGTATAAAATTACCAAAAAATGTAAAAGAATGTTAATTAGATAGAAAAGTTAAAAATAATAAAAATATTTTTTATAAATTTTTTCAATTTTTTTTTAAAAAGAGCTGACTGTGTGCTGACCAGGGCGACGTGGTCCTATTAGCGCGGGGCACGTCGCCTTGTTCGCTAGTGTGGGCGAGGGGCGAGGAATGCCCTACTGACATGCGAGGGCACCTCACGTGTCAGCAAGGTGTGCGGGTCGCCATTGGGAAACCTGTCATATGGCAGACTGGGGGCGCACGCCCTTGGCACTATAGCCAGTCTAAATGGCCTTGATAATAAAAGGGAAACATCATCCTTAACCGATTACATGCCGCCCAGCAAGAACCTTTTGAGCCATCAGCACCAAACTACTCCTACCTAAAAGAAGATCATGCCTACTTAATAAACTCGGCAAGCATGGAACCATAACCGAGTCAAAAAGCATAATATCTACCTCAATAGTCTCCTCATGGATCTTAATAGCAAACAAGTTCGAAACCATCTCAACCATATTATTCATAGAAACCAGCACATGTTCTACCTCAATAGACCCACTTGCAATCTGATCATGGAATCAAGTAGAACAACAGCATGTGGACCAAGCAGTATAGTTTCTTTCTCAAGAAGTATCTCTACCACATTTGAGTTTGAATCATTCAAAGCATTCAAAACTAACACATGTGAACTCTCTTGCTCTATATCATCCTCCTGAGATGACCGAGAACAAGCAATAGTTCCATCAAGCTAAAATAATAGATCACGATGAAACGACCAATCCTTGAACATACAAGTTAGTAAGATATAAACCTGACTCGCCATATGCACCATCAAAATTACCAGCCTAGTGTATTTCTAAAGCTAATTGAGCTTTTTTCAAACTAGATGAAACGAGTATCAAAATCTGATGGTCTCCCAAATCGTTCACCAAATTCTCACCAGTTCATCAACAAGTGCAACACAAAGAGTTTTAGGAGAGGACAAATTCAATAAGCCTGAAGAAGAACAAAGAAGTGGGTTGCCCACCTCGAGAACCAAAGAACACTTTGCATTAGCCAACAACTAACCTTGCAAGAGACATATTATGAGCAATCACATAATTAGTTATTTTGCCATCTTCTTGAAACAAATCAAAAGCATTAAAAGTGGTAAAATCATCCACTTTTGGACCAACAAGAGAAGATGACAAAGTACTACTAGAAACATGGTTAGGGATAGAAAATTTTCTTTTCCAGAGTCTCTTACTACGAACAGATATATTAGTCGCATCAAATCTATTATATTTCCCCCTGTCGAATTTAGCCTCACACTCTTCATGGTCCTTGGGATGCAACTTACACGACAAGAAGATTCAAGGTATTCGAACACCCCATAATGCTTATAAAAGTTAGAAGCTTCTCCTAAACAAGCTTCACCAAAGTACAACCATATGATAAATTGAGAGAAACTTTATCGCATAAGAGTTTGGTTAGAACAATCTCAGCAAGAACACGATAAATAACCCCATTAAACCAATGCAATGTGCTCGGATCCACACAAATGGGCTCACCTTTCCCAGCCACCAAGCCAAAAACAAAGTTAGTGGCATTATGCTTCATGCCTAATCCCTCCAACTGCATCTAAACTTTTGCGAAGAAAGAGAGAGCCTTCGAGAGTTTGAAAAAGGGAGTCACTTCTATACATGCAATTAACCCTAGAGGAACTGAGGAAGCATCACCTTCCTAGATATTTTAACATTCAGTTTGTGCAATAAAAATGTCATTAGAACTGCCATTTTGTTCATAGAACGATGATCACGACAGCAAAAGCGAGTCCAGGATAGAAGCAGACCAACCTTGCCCCTCTTGAGAGCAGCACTACGTGCCGAGACCACCTCACACATAGACACTGCCCAAAGTGTCGGACAAAAGTTGATCAAACCAAACGCCCGGCTTAACACATGTAGTTTTATTATTTCCCGTATAATGTTTTATTTTCCTATCTTTCGCATTTGATCATTTTGATTACTGTTTTCTGAATGTAATCAAAATTTGCAATTATTTTAATCAACTTGCTTCATCTAACAACAATAGAAAAAAGGAAAAAATATTATCAAACTCTTGGCATTTAATCTATTTAAGGCACACTCCTATCTTTCAGAAATCTACTAAAACACCTCGCAGAACTACAAAAATTATAATTCGAAGTTCTTGGTGCTTGAATCAAAAATTTTCTATGGAGAAGGGTCATGTTGAATGACAAAATTGTCCCTCCCTTTTAAAAACAAAAAATCCTTCCTTCCTCTTCTTCTCACTTTATCTTTTTTCTAAAACCTTCCACCAAATAAGTTCAAATCAAAATTATATTATTTATAATAAAACTAATTGGAAACTCTAAATTTGGGAACCCTAAATTTGAAAAGTCTAACTTGAATTAAAAATCCAAACTTGAGAACCCCAACTTTAAGAAACCTAAATAGACGATTCACCGCCTTTCAGTATCAAAACTTAGAATCCCCCAATAAGCAATTAAACCTCGAAACACATAGCTTTAAAGCTCTAAAGGTTGGATTTAGATTTGGTCTTGTGGCGGTATATACAACACGATGATGTACATTTATAGATAGGGGTACGATGGTCATTTACATGACCTTGGACATGTTAAGTTTGATCTATTTGATCAATGAATTTTTCTATTTACTATAACAGATTGATCATTTTGATACAATCAATTATGGGATAATTCCCATCAGGCCCTTCAAGTTTGCATAAATTAGTGATTCGGCCCCTCTAATTTTTTTTATTATTTAGCCCATGTAGTTTGTGAAAAGGGTATTATTTAACCCCTGTTGCCGGAATCAGCTCTTTTCTCCGGCAAAAATGGACCTAAGATTACTAAAATACCCTTTTCTTTTAAAAGTAAAAACTAAATCAAAACACAATCGTAATTTGTATTAAGCTAAAAGTTTTCATGAAGCATCCTAAAACTATACATGATTTACGTAAAATATTTCAGAAATTTTGGAGGCACAGAAGTATTTGTTTTATTTTCCAACGTGCCAAAATTTTGTAAACTCATATAAAATAGAAAATTTGTCTAATTGGGCTGAAACTTGTCCCATATGTCTTTAAGCATCTTTAATGAATTTAGGAATCAAAAAGTCTGGATTCTCACGAGCCAATTTTGAAAAAGTCTGGGGATACCAAAAATATAGAGTTTTAATTTATTTTTTTACTAAAGATGGAGTCTTTTGTAAAGATGCTTAAGAACACATAGAACAAGTTTTAGGTCCTTAATTCACTAAATATACTTAAGAACATATGAGACAAGTTTCAGCCCAATTAGAAAAATTTTCTATTTTATATGATTTTACAAAATTTTGGCACGTTGGAAAATAAAAAAAATACTTCTGTGCCTTTAAATTTCTGAAATATTTTACGTAACTCATGTATATTTTTAGGATGCTTCATGAAAAATTTCAGCTCAATACAAATTTTGATTGTGTTTCAATTTATTGTTTTACTTTTTAAAGGAAAATGGTATTTTAGTAAGCTTAGGTCCATTTTCGCTGGAGAAAAGAGCTGATTCCGGCAACAGGGGTTAAATAATACCCTTTTCACAAACTAGAGGGGCTAAATAATAAAAAAAAACTAGAGGGGCCGAATCACTAATTTCCGCAAACCCGAAGAGCTTGAGGGAAATTATCCCATAAATTATTCTATTTTCTTTTCTCTGCCAAAAAATTCATGGACGTGACAATTGTTTGCTATGAGCGTGAAAAAATGTTATTGTATTTTTTTAAATTTATTTTCAGACTATAAATATTGTTACAATAGATTGGTCAATCTAATACAATAGTTTGGTTATTCTCGTACAATAGATTATTTAGTTTGATATAATAAATTTTTCAATTTGATATGATAGATTGCTTAGATTAATAAAACATGGATCCTTAGTTGATTATAAATAGATCTATAGATGATATAATAGATTGATCAAATTGATAAAATGGATTAATTAGATCAATAAAATTGGTTGACATGTTGGATAAAATGGATTGCACGGTTTGATGAAATGGATTGCTTGATTTAATAAAATTATTTAGTAAAATGGATTGATTAGTTTGATAAAATGGATTACAGAAATTGATAAAATGGATTAATCAATAAGTCTTAACTAGAGGTTTGTCAAAAGCTTCAAATTTTTTAAAAATGTTTTCCATGTAGTGGGATTATGTGAATACAATTTTGTCAGCTTTTTTAAAAATCTTTATCCCTAGCATGCTTTCATTCTTAGTTTTTACAATAACTTTTTTATTGCTTCCCATAATTAGTAAGTCATCTGGTACGTCCAAATGCGGATTCTAATTACGTGGAAGAGAACACGATCGCAACAAGTCATAAAGTGATAAATAAGGTCGTCTCCACAGGGAAAATAGAATTAGTTCGTTAAGTATTGGATTATGAATTCCTAGATTTCAAGCTAAGCGAATCGATTAACGTGGTTTCTTGATAAATCTAATACTACCAATCTTAATATTATTATGTTCCTAGGTTTGTCAAGCTTAGATCCGATTAACAATATCAAGGCAAAAGAATGCAAAGATTAAACAAAATCTACGATGACTGTAATGAACGAAGAATCGACGATCCAAATCAAACTGTCACTTTTGATCTGATGGTACAAGCATCAAATAATCAAACAACAAAGACAATTGAATGAAAAAACAAACTTCTTTGTTGATAAGAATAAAGGTACCTCCGTGATCGATGATCCAATTCGACGATTACAGCTTGTCTGAAGAGAAAGCAATATAAACTTAAGCTAAATCTACTAACTAAAGTTTTTCAAAAGGAAAATCTAAAACTAACGTTGATGTTCTCCTCCTTTCCCCCTCCTCTCCTTTTATAGCCTTCAATTAATGCATGACAGGGATATAATCAAGGTTGGCAGCTGAGAATTCAACTTTGTAGCCAATTTGGAATTTGCTTTGTACA
>SOPF01023807.1:18479-28846 GCA_012979155.1 Hypericum perforatum | reverse complement strand
AACCTAAAATATCTAAAAAGAGTCAAACAAAGTCATTCCTATCCTCTTAGAAGTCCTAAATCGCCTTTGACCATTTTGCCCATTTGTTTGTCCAACACTCAGCTTTTATTTTTGTTCAGCTCGACTGATCTGGCGTGCGCCAGGTCTTCAGATTTGGCCTACTTCGAGTAAATCCGGTCGTCTGAGTGAAAGGTCGTTCAATAACAGCTAGCTGGCGTGCACCGATGATATTGGTGTGCACCAAGTCCTTGTGATCTGCATTTCTCGCCCTTGCAACTTCCCTCTCATCCATGTATCTGCATGTCTAGCTCGATCGTCCTCCGAGACACCATAAATAGCTCCTAAAAACAAGCAAACACAATGAAAAACGATAAAAACAACAAAAGCACACAAAGAACGAAAACTAACACTAAGACAACTAAAACGTGACTAAACTAACCTAAAACACTAAGAATAACCTACGAAAATGACACGAATAATGAGTGTTTATGACACTCATCAATAACAATATTAGGTCTTGTAGTTTTGGACTCACCTATTACTATAACTACTTCGCTTATATTAAAATTAAGATTACATAATCTAGTACTTATTGAAATTGATTCATCTATCTTTGTGGATACGAACTAGTTTGTCAATATATTAGTGGCATGACCATGTTCTCTTGCATGTGTTTCTAGCTCGACATTTGTTACATCAAGTTTTTGGGTGCCATTATTGGGGATAGATTTGAATCAATCACTCTCTAATATTGGATATATAGTTCTTAATTTTTAATCAATCACATTTAATTTGTTCATCACTACATTTGATCATTTTTTGTTGAGTTTTGTGGTGCCATACACCCGTCGGGACAAAGTGTATGCCATAAACCTGTCAATACAATTAACCCCATCTTGAGTATGATATGAATATTGAATAAAATTTGAAGAAATAATCAACACTAGCATATAATGGCAAATCGATAGGTTAATAACTTAGTAGTTAACAACAAAAGGAGGCAAACACACCCGAGATTGACTGATGTCAAGTCCAATATTAAATACCTTATAGTCAAGGCTGATAATTTTAAGCTTAAAACTAGCCTTATTCAGATGGATTGAAAAATTTAGTTGGAGGGATTGCCTGCTAAAAACCTTGCAAAGCACATCAAAATATTTGAAGACCACTACTCAACATTCAAGTACAATAGTGTCTCACTGGACACTATTAAATTAAGTTTGTTCAGTCATAACTTAAAGGATGATGCCTAAAAGTAGGTAGACTTATTCCGAGGTGATACCTTTACCACATGGGATGAGTTAGTACATAAGTTCCTTGAGAAATAACTCATTTTAGGCAAGATAACTCAATTGCTTAATATAATTTATTATTTCAAGCTAATTGAGTGATGAATCATAACATGAGGCATGATAGCATTACAAGGCTATCACTTTGAGATTGCTCTCACCATTAGATGCCAAAATGGCTGCTCATTCAAATATTCGATAATGAATGCGATCCACAAATTTTAGTAAATTTAGTTGTAACAGTTGGAGGAATATTGATAGAGAAGTCAGAAGCTAATGGACTAAGAATTATCAGAGTAATAACAACAAACAAATATGAGTGGGGAAAGAGATCATAAAGAAAGAAAGTTGCCAGTGAGTAGGACAATGGTCATATCACAGCCCCCAAGAATAGTTGGCCACTCTCACACAAGTGGTCTAGTCCACATTGAACAATAATCTACACCTCTACCACTCAAGTTTATGAAGTTTGTATTGATCTACATGGTATTGATAACTATTCTTTTATTGTTAAATTTGTTAATTATTTGGGTAATACGAACATGAATAACATACCTAATTATGATATATATTTTGCTATTTACAACTATGGTTAGAGAAACTACCCTAATTTTTCTTGGAGAAACAATCAGGAATTTCAAGGTGCAAAATTACCAGTTGACAACATAGCTAAATGTAAGACAATTGATGCATGTGATAACATGCATTCATTTGGTCCTAGTTTGTTAAGTTTTCATCATATTTTAGAAAATGTTTAGTCGAGTCTCGTCTACATTTTGTTTAATTTGGTTTGTTTTGTCAAGGAGAAGATTGTCTGTTGTTTTTGTGTGTTTTGTAGGTGTTTCAGAGCATTCAAGGAGTTGGAGCAATGATTGATGGTCATGTGCGTGGAGTTGGGCGACAAGTAGATGCTTGAAGGCAAGAGAACAAAGAGGGGCAGAATGCAAGGCCAGCGAACGCTGGCCACCCAGCGTTCGCTGGACTAGCTTAAGGAAGAGATGCGAGAAAGAGGAAAATGAGCAAAAAAGGACAGTAGCTAACCCCAGCGTACGCTGGCTTCCCAGCGTACGCTGGCCTCATCCGAGCCAGAAGAAGAGAATGAGGCAAAGAGGGGCAGAATGCAACCCCCGACAGAAAACTTAAAGAAATACCTCACCAAACTTCCCACTTGACTTGGTCTATTGCTTGGGTGGCAAGCACTCACAAGAGAGGACAAGAGGGGGAGTAGGCTGCCATTGAAACACAACTTGGAAGAGGAAAAATGAAAGATCATAGAGGGCTTAGACTAGAACTCTCCAAGCTAGAAATTTATTTTCTTAGACTTCATTTTATGTTCTTGTATTATTCTTAAGAATTCCGTAACAACGTTGGATTTGATTTCAATCAAGGTACTTTCATTTCCTTTGTTATTAAGATTATCTTCAACATTGAAGTTCTTATTTATATTCGATTCAATGAATGCTTATTCGATGATCAAGGATGACAACTTGGTTTAGATCATAGCTTTCATATGCTTATCTCAACTTGATATTGTTAATGAATCCATGCCTAACAAACTTAGATTCGTAGCGATATTGAGTTTATAGTTTAAAAGTGTCGTTAAAAGATTGAGATTGACAACCTTGAGATTTTGCGATATTATTGGTAGCAATAGTGTTAGATCATCAACCCAATGATCCATTCGCTTAGCTTAAGATCTAGGAACACATAAACTGGTACTTGACGAATGATTTTCTCTCTCTATTCCCTGCAGAGACGATCTTACTTATCACGATATTACTTGTGCGATCGTGTAATTCTTGCACGTATAATTGATCCTAGTTGGACCGCACCAAGTTTTTAGCGCCGTTGCTGGGGAATAGGAGTTTGAAGTTGTTTTCGTTAATATTGGAACTAGTGTTCTTAATTTTGAGACTAAGCTTTGTTACATTTTCATTATTACTTGTTGCATTTAATCCTCTCTATTGAGTGTTATAGTACCATACAAGTATAGGAGGTGAATGCCAAATACTCGTCGTGAGAACCAACCGCTTCTTGAGCAAGATTTAGAGATTGAACGAACCATTCGACGAATCAGGAGAAGAAACTTACATATAGAAGAGATGGGTGATCGACAAGTAGTCAATGTTCCTGCTGCCATGAGACACAAGTCACATCCACGACTTGCCGATCTTTGGTCAAGTATAGAGTATCCTACCATGGAGGCGAACAACTTTGAGATTAAGAGCAACCTCATTAACATGGTACAACAAGACCAATTCGGAGGTTATCCTTCAGAAAATCCAGCAAGGAACATCCAGAAGTTTGAGGATCACTGCTCGATAGTGAAATATAATGGTGTCACACCTGATGTTATTAAGCTTCGACTATTCAAGTATAGCTTGAAAGATGATGCTAGGGAGTGGGTAGATGCATTTCTAGCAAGCACCTTCACAACATGGGACGAGCTTGTCGACAAGTTCTTGGAAAAGCATTATCCTCCAGGTAAAACCACCCAACTTCGTAATAAGATTTCTCAATTTAAACAGCTAGGTGGCGAGTCGTTGCATGAGGCTTGGCATCGCTTCAAGAGACTACTTCGCGAGTGCCCACATCATCATCTCAGGTATGCGAAATTTGCACTGGATCACATAGCATTGATAGTTGTTTATTGATTGCTGAACCTGTAAATTTTGTTGGTAATACTAATAGGAATAATGATCCTTATTCTACTACGTATAACCCGGGTTAGAGAAACCACCCAAATTTTTCATGGAAAAATAATGCAGGACAGCAAGTACCTCAACATCCAAGACCACCTTACGGAGGTGGGAATGTACAAGGCACTCCACCACAATAATTCCAGCCATATCAACAAAGGTGGCATCAACGAGGACCTCTGCCGCAAGATCATCGAGGAGAGGATGAGTTGCGCAAACAAGTGTTGAGTCATGAAGCAACCATTCGTAATCTTGAAGTGCAAATCAGCCAGCTAGCAACGCAACTTAATGCAAGACCGCCTAGCACTCTTCCAAGCAACACCGAAGCTCCTCCCACCAAACAAGAGCATTGCAAGGCAATCACAACTGGTTTGGACTTGGGAAAGAAAGCAGTGAAGACTCAAGTAAACCCTCCACCAAGAAAAATAGTTGCGGAAGAGGAAGAGGAGCTACAAGTTAATCATATCTTTGGAGAAAATAAGTCATCTGAGGAAGCAATCAAGCCAACAGATGAGGGGAACAGCCGCAAAACCCAGTAGACGCTGGCCAACCAGCGTACGCTGGGCTTGTCTGAGAAAGAAGACCATTTGGGCAGTAGCCAAGGCCAACGGACACTAGCCACCCAGCGTACGCTGGAGGTGCAAACTGAAGGAAAAGAGGAAAGAAGGCAGTCTGAGAGGAAGGAGGAAAGAAAATACCCTCCACCACCTTTTCACCAATGGGTGAACAAGCAAGTCATGCATCCGAGTTATCACAAGTTTTTGGAGCTTTTCAAGAATCTTCATATCAACATACCACTCCTTGACGCTTTTGAGCAAATGCCAACATACCGAAAGTGGATTAAAGAATTCATTTCAAAGAAGCGAAGCATTGATGATTTTGAAGTTATACCATTGACAAGAGGGTATAGCGCTGTCTTGAGCCACTAGCTACGTCAAAAGATGAAGGACCCTGGAAGCTTCACTATTCCATGTACTATTAGATACCAAACATTCAAGAAAGCATTGATCGATCTTGGTTCAAGCATCAATCTTATGCCGTTCTCAATATATAGACAGCTTGGGTTGGGAGACATGAAGTCCACTTCAATTGTCCTTCAACTTGCTGATCGATCGGTGACCAGACCAAAAAGGATTGTGGAGAATGTGCTAGTCAAGGTTGACACTTTAATCTTCCTAGTCGACTTTATTGTCATGGAGATGGAAGAAAATCGAGACGTGCCACTTCTCCTTGGTCATCCATTCTTGGCCACCAGAAAGACAAGTGTTGATGTAGAAAAAGGTGAGCTTCGTTTCAAAGTTTGTGATGATGAGGTTGTATTCAATGTTTTTGAAGCAGCCGGGTATCTGTCTATGGAAGATGATTGCTACCAGATTGATGTTGTGGATGAGATTGTTGCTGTGAAGGAAGAAGAGCAAGAGCAAGAAATTCTGTGGGAAGATGGTGACGACATCGAAGATCCTAAAGAAATGGTGGCATGGGTTAGTTCGGCAGAATTGCTAGAGTTAGATGACATGCCAAGGCCTAAGCTATAGTCGTCTACCGTTGCACCACCGGAATTGGAGCTCAAGTCACTTCCAGCACATCTCAAGTATGCTTACTTAGACGAAGATAAAAAGTTGCCAATAATCATTTCTGCTTTATTGGATCAAGATCAAGAAGAGCAACTTCTCAAAGTAGTAGGCGAGCACAAAGAAGCAATTGGATGGACACTTGGAGATATAAAAGGGATTAGTCCTTCGCTATGTCAGCACAAAATTATTTTAGAGGATGATTTCAGTCCATCAGTGGAAGCACAACGAAGACTCAATCCGAATCTTAAGGAGGTAGTGAGGAAGGAAGTTATCAAGTGGCTTGATGTCGGAATCATTTACCCTATTTTGGACTCAAAGTGGATGAGCCCAACACAATGTGTACCAAAGAAAGGAGGCATCACTGTCATTTTCAACGCCAACAATGAGCTCATACTGACAAGAAAGGTGGTAGGTCACAGAGTTTGTATTGACTTCCAAAAGCTAAACAAGGCAACTCGGAAGGATCATTTTCCACTACCATTCATCGACCAGATGTTGGATCGGTTGGCAGAGCACACTTTTTACTGCTTCTTGGATGGCTATTCGGGATATCTCCAGATTGCAATTGCACCGGAGGATCAGGAGAAGACAACTTTCACTTGCTCCTATGGTACATTTGCCTTCTGTCGCATGCCTTTCGGTTTGTGTAATGCACCTACAACTTTTCAGCATTGCATGATGGCAATTTTCTCGAATATGGTAGAGCGGCAGATCGAGATCTTTATGGATGACTTCTCAGTATTTGGAGATTCATATCAGGAATGTTTATCGCACTTGGGTAAAGTGCTCGAACGTTGTAAAGAGACCAACTTGGTGCTTAACTGGGAGAAGTGTCACTTCATGGTAACAGAAGGCATGGTACTCGGTCACAAGATATCAAGCAAGGGGCTAGAGGTTGATAAAGCCAAATTGGAGGTCATTGACAAACTGCCACCTCCGTTGAATGTCAAGGGAATACAGAGTTTCTTAGGCCATGCAGGTTTTTATCAGCATTTTATCAAGGACTTCTCGAAAATTACCAAACATTGTGCAAGCTACTCGAGAAGGAAGCTCCATTCATGTTTGACGAAGCATGCCAAGAAGCCTTCACCAGACTAAAGAAGGCACTTGTGTCAGCACCAGTGATCATATCTCCAAATTGGGAACTCCCGTTCAAAATTATGTGTGATGCAAGTGATTATGTTGTTGGGGCAGTGCTTGGTCAGAAAACGACTACAGGATTTCATGCCATTTACTATGCAAGTCGCACTTTAGACGATGCTCAGATTAACTATGCGACTACAGAGAAGGAATTCCTTGCTGTGATCTTTGCTCTCGATAAATTCCGAGCTTATTTACTCGGTAGCAAGGTGACGGTGTACACAGACCATGCTGCTATCCGTTACCTATTCAACAAGAAGGATGCTAAGCCAAGACTTATTAGATGGATCCTCCTTCTCCAAGAATTTGATATAGAAATTCGAGACCGAAAAGGTGCAGACAACCCAGTTGCTGATCATCTCTCACGCCTAGAACATACATTGGTAACATTCTCTTTTCCTATCAATGAATCTTTTCCGAATGAGCAATTGTATGCATTAGATGTAATTTCCATTCCATGGTATGCTGATTATGTGAATTACCTTGTGAGCAACATTATGCCTCCTAACATGTCTTCCGACAAGAAGAAAAGGTTTTTGCGTGATGTTAGGTACTATGTGTGGGACGAACCATACATGTTCAAGCAAGGAAAGGATGAACTACTAAGGAGATGTGTACTGCAAGAAGAGCAAGAGCTCATTCTACACCACTGTCATGACTCTCTTTATGGTGGTCACTTCGCAGGAGAACGGACAGCAGCCAAAGTATTACAAAGTGGTTTCTATTGGCCTACGCTCTTTAAGGATGCCACCGAGTTTGTACGCAAATGTGATTGCTACCAATGGATGGGCAACATTTCCCGTCATCACGAGATGCCATAGACGGGTATCATGGAAGTCGAGATATTCGACATATGGGATATAGATTTCATGGGTCCATTTGTTTTGTCTGACCAAAATCTTTACATTCTTCTTGCAGTGGACTATGTCTCCAAATGGGTAGAAGCTATTGCACTTCCAACTAATGATGCTAAGGTAGTAATCAAGTTCCTTCAGAAGAATATTTTTAGTCGGTTTGGCACCCCAAGAGTCCTTATCAGCGATGGTGGCAAACACTTTGAAACAACCTACTAGCAAATGCACTAGCAAGATATGGGATCACACATAAGATAGCTACAGCTTACCACCCCCAGAGCAGTGGATAAGTTGAAGTCTCTAATCGAGAAATCAAGAGAATTTTAGAGGCTACTGATGCGTCCAAACGTGGATCTAAATAATGCGTGCAAGAGTACATGATCGCAACAAGTAATAGAGTGATAAGTAAGGTCGTCTCCTCAGGGAAAATGGAATTTGTTGTTAATTACCGGATTATGTAATCAAGATTTTAAGCTAAGTGGATTAATTATTGGTTGTTGAGAATGCTAAACTACGGATTTTAATATTGTAAGAACCTAAGGTTGTCAATCTCAAGTTGTTAACAATATTGAATAACAAGAATAAGATAAGAACGAATGGATGTGCTTAAAATCAAGTTGTCACTCCTTTACTTCTAAACACATGCACATATTCAAAGATAGGAACTTGGAATGTAGAAACGAAATTTATGACAATGGAACAAGGGTACCTCTTTGATTAATGATTCAGAATGTTGCATACAACCTTTGTTCTTCACAAAAGCAATAAAAACGAATCTAAACTAAAGATTGAAGTCTACAACTTTGATTTTTGCCTATTCTACTCCTTGGACTCCAATGTCTCCTTCCTAGGATTGCCTTCTCCATTTATAACCACTCCAATGTGCTTGCCAGAGGAGATTGAGCTGTCTTGGATCAACAAAATCGGCTGCAAGTTGATCAATTTGAGGTTGCAAGTGGTTTGCTTTCAGTTTGCAGCTTTCCTTGACTTTTGTAGCATGTGTAGCGACCGCTACAGGGCAAAAATCGTGGGTGTAGCGACCGCTACAAAATGTAGTGACCGCTATAGAAAATTGGGGAAAATTGGCTGCTCGAACCTAGCGAGCACTACAAAGTGTAGCGACCGCTACACCTCGTCCTTCAGCTTTTCTTCCCTTCTCGAACGACTGGTCACCTGCTCCAATTCCTACAAAACATAAATAACACCGACAAAGATCCGAAATCTCGACTAAACATCAAATTACAACTAACGCTTCACTAATCATAAACAAAATGACTAAAAAACATGATCGAATAATACGAAAATATGATCTAAAGGATGTACGTTTACACGTACATCACACCCCCACACTTAGAGCCTTGCTTGTCTTCAAGCAAGGGCATCAGAAGATCCGCAGAGTCCAAACCATTATTACCCAACTTACCCTGAGATCACGCAAGTCACACACCTAAGCATCTTGAGAATAAATCACATAGCCAATTCACTCTCAATCTTTTAATCTTGTCTTATCGTCACGAATTCTAGACTAAGGAGTTGGCCACTCAGAGGATAGAATTAATTTAAAGCTCACTCATATGTGGTAGGTATCTATCCTATCACTCGCGTACATGTCCAAGATCTAAAAATGTCAGATATCATACTCACACATAGTCAAACAAGATCAATCATGTCACAGGAGGGACTTTACTTGGTTGTAACGGGGCTTTGGGTCAAGGTGAGGAGTATGTATGGGAAGTAGCTAAACCACCCAATTCGAGGAGCTATACAAAAATGTTCTAACTCTTGGCTATTCTATGTATCTCACTCTATATCTAAGCACTCATCCCGATGTAAACCAATCCTAAAGACCAATTTTTCTGACTTTGCTTATTTCTCCACCTTGTGCTTTCCTTGACTTTTATGCTCACTTTTTTTTCTTTTTTTCTTTTCCCTTTGATGTTTTTCTTTTCTTGCTTTTCCATCTTTCCACTTTCTTTCTCTTTTCATTTTTCCAATTTTTCCTTTTCTTTTCTTTTCACAAGCGCAAGGTGGTTCTTTCTTTTTCACAAGTCAACTTTATACATTTTTTGCTTTGGTCTTAAACTACCCATGAACCCAATTAATCATCCCTCCAAACTATACTACCATATGTACCCTTACATCATTTTCCCAAAATATGTGATCCTAGGGCATCCTCGGATGGATAGTCAAAGGTAGGGAATGGTCAATATGGCTTATAATGTGGCTTACATATAGTATTTCAAGAATAAGGTTTTAAGCTCAAGTTGGGTTAACAAGGGATTTTGTAAGGATTTAGGCTCTAAAGCTCCTAGGTTCATATCATAAAAAAAATGCCCTCGACACAATCTTTCTTATCAACCAATGCATAAGTAATCATCAAACACCCTCATTACTTGAAACACATAGGCACCTCATGAACAAATTAGGATGGTTATACTTCCTTCGGCTCAATTTCTCACAAGGGTTTTCTTTGCCAACTCCTTAGTCTAGCCTAAGTTACTCAACAACTAGATTAAAAGACTGAGAGTGAAGTTGCTATAAGATCCTACATAATTCTCTTAAGTGGGATTCTCAACATGACTCAGGGCTTGTCTAGCAACAAAAGTTTAAAATTTAGCGGTTTTTTCCTCATCATTTGCACAAGACTCTACACTTCAATCAAAAACACACATCATACACATAACAGACTCAATCACATGCAAATAACAGAAATAAACATAAAACAAAAGATACAGCAAGATCAACACGTGACATAACAGAAGTAACACACGTCATAGCAAGATCAACACAAGACATAACAAGATCAACACA
>SOPF01023807.1:0-18469 GCA_012979155.1 Hypericum perforatum | reverse complement strand
ACACACGTCATAGCAAGATCAACACAAGACATAACAAGATCAACACACAAAACACTCATGACACAAAAACTTGCACCCTCACACTTATTGGACTCATTGTCCTCAATGTGTGGAAACTAGACATAAACAACCACAAAGACTCAATATAAAAGAAAAATAAAAGCAAAGAAAGGAAAGGAACGACCTGATCACTGGTGTGGAGCGGAGGGAGGTGGGAGACCGGCGAGGTGAGAGCGAAGCCAGGCCCAGTTGGAAGCATTCTCCTCGCGCATTGTAGTCAGCTAGGCACAAATATCCTCGTACTGAGAGGTCTGAGTAGTCGCGAGCTGCTGGACTTAAGTCTTGAGCTCTGTGAAACGGTTGGCCAGGTCCTAAAGCTCAAGCTGCTGCGGAGGAGGTGGGACTTCACTATCGTCCCTCAATTTCTTCTTAACGGCTTCACGCTCGCTCCACTCGGAAAGCTGGTAGACATATTCACCATCATGCTTGACCTGCTCGGCCAAGTGCCACTGTACTAGTCGTGAACCATCAAGCAGGAGGCATGATTGATATGGCTACGCTTCGAATTGACCTGGACAAAACTTTCTAGCAAAGACCGTGATAAAATGTCCAAGGTAAAAGTGAGCAGGGTGCTTGGTTCTTAAGAACCACCACATCACATCAAGAACTAAGTCAAAGCTACTAAAAGGGCAGTTATGACGCATGCAAGCAAAAGCATAGAGCTGCCCTCGTGTGACTCGGTTTACCTCATCAGTGCCAAACCAGGCTAGACACATGAATCTATGCAATACACTAATATGAGGCTCCTTAACGAGCGCAGAAGATAACTGGGGTTTGAATGGCGAAAACTCAGTGAGGTCACGCCATTCACTGTCGATGCATAGAGTAGCATCATCAGTAGAAAAATCAAGGATACCTATACCCAGTCTAGTATGAAATAGTTCACGGAACAAGTGTTCCGTGACAGTGAATGTGGTACCAAAGACACGAGCAGTAAATGACCTTCGATCCAGTGGAATGGTCAAAGTGCAGTAAAACTCTAAGTTCACATCATCACGCTGAGGCACAGGGTTATCGGCAAAGTAACGCCATCCTAAGACATCTAAACTAGCACGTAAAGCATCCGTAATACCTAGAGACTCCATGTCATCCCAACTAATCATGTATTGCAAACAAGATGGCAAAGAGGAGTAGCGAGTGTACCTGGCCCCTTCTACCTCGTTAAAGATAGAAAAAAAGGGCACCATACTAACCGCGTAGGTCGACTTGTGCAGCGGGTGGTGCTTGAGGCGGTGCTCGGGGTGGGTTCTGTGCACGTTTGGTCACTAGGGCAGAGGATGAAGAGCCGGGTGCTGTTGTTGAGCGCTTTGGAGGCATCGTGGAGGTGGCCGGAGATTGGGGCTTCGAGTGGGTGGTCGGACGGTGGCGGAGGAGCGCGGTCGGAGTCTGAGGGGAGGAGGGTCAGATTTGTGAGGAGGAGGAAGATTGGGGATTTAGGGTTTTAAATGGGGAATTAGGTGTTTGGAGCTGTTTTATTGCGTCTGAGTCAGGGTTGTAGTGATCGCTACAAGTTGTAGTGATCGCTACAAGAGGCGGGTCGGGGCTGTAGCGATCGCTTGGAAGAGTAGCGATCGCTATGGTACAAATTTTCAAGGCTGTAGAGATCGCTATGGGTTGTAGTGATCGCTACAGAAGGCGAGACAAGGGAGGATTCAAATCTTCGGGGTTGTAGCGACCGCTATGGATTATAGCGAGCGCTACACCATGTTTTTCTCTGTTTTTCCTCTTCTCTTCATGCAATTTTCCCATTCCTTTTTGTTCTGCAATCCAAGAAACAAAAACATCAAAATTTTCTTTGAGGGTGACACTATATACTTTTCCCTATATACCCACAAACTCGGGAAAACTCGGACGAGTGACACGAAATAAGAGAAAAATGAGAAAAATTAGAGGTAGTTCTAAGTTAACGTCATTAGCTTGACGATGGTGTTATCTTACTGAGCTGGATCGGCAAGGTTTGTGCGGGACTCTTGTATGTCAATTTTATCACCGAGATACACCTTCAAACGTTGGCCATTTACTTTGAATTCTTCATTGGTATCCGGATGGCGAATCTGAATGGCTCCGTGAGGTGACACTACAACCACGGTGTAGGGGCTTGTCCATCGTGACTTGAGCTTACCTAGAAAAAGTTTCAGACATGAGTTGTATAACAATACCTGCTGTCCTACTGAAAATTCACGATGAAGGATCTTCTTGTCATGCAACTTCTTGGTCCGTTCCTTGTAAAGTCGTGCATTCTCAAAGGCTCCTAGTCGAAACTCGTCCATGGCCTCGAGTTGTAACATCCGTTTCTCTCCAGCCTTTTCAAGATTCAGATTGATCCGCCATAAAGCCCAATATGCCTTATGCTCTAGCTCGACTGGGAGATGACACGCTTTCCCAAAAACGAGTTAGTAACGCGACATTCCAATTGGAGTCTTGTACGCCGTCTGGTATGCCCAAAGTGCATCATCCAACTTGGTGGACCAATCTTTACGAGATGGATTTACCGTCACCTCCAAAATTCTCTTAATCTCCCGATTGGAGACTTCAACTTGACCACTTGTTTGAGGATGGTAAGTTGTGGCAATCTTATGAGTGACTCCGTACTTTGTCAATGCATTGGCGAGCAAGTTGTTGTAGAAATGCTTTCCACCATCGCTTATGATCACTCGCGGAGTCCCAAACCTGCAAAAAATATTTCTCTGCAAAAACTTGGTAACTACTTTAGCATCATTAGTCAGGAGGGCCACAGCCTCAATCCACTTAGACACATAATCAACTGCCAAAAGAATGTATAAGTTACGATCGGATGGCACGAATGGTCCTATGAAGTCAATTCCCCATACATCAAAGATTTCCACTTCTATGATTCCTTATTGCGGCATTTCATGACGACGGGATATGTTACCTGTTTGTTGGCAATGATCACATCTTCGGACAAATTCTGCAGCATCCTTAAAAAGTGTTGGCTAGTAGAATCTACTTTGTAGCACCTTGAATGCCGTACGTTCACCTGCAAAATGTCCACCGTAGGATGAAGCATGCCAATGGTGAAGAATAAGCTCTTGCTCTTCTTGTGGTACGCATCTTCTCAATAATTGATCTTTGCCTATCTTGAATAGATATGGTTCATCCCATACATAGTACCTGACATCATGCAAAAATCTTTTCTTCTTATCGGAAGAAAGATTAGGAGGCAAGATGTTGCTTACGAGATAATTGACATAATCAGCGTACCACGAGATAGAAATAACATCCAATGCATATAATTGTTCATCAGAAAAAGATTCATTTATAGGAGAGGCAAATGTTACCACCAGATTGTCGAGTCGTGAAAGGTGATCTGCCACTGGGTTGTCTGCGCCTTTTCGATCATGAATCTCTATGTTAAACTCTTGTATGAGGAGAATCCATCTGATGAGCCTTGGCTTTGCATCCTTTTTGTTGAAGAGATAGCGGATGGCAGCATGATCCGTAAAAACTGTCACCTTACTACCAAGCAAGTAAGCTCGGAACTTGTCAAGAGCAAAAATCACAGCAAGGAACTCCTTCTCCGTTGTTGCGTAGTTGATCTGAGCATCATCCAGTGTGCAGCTCGCATAGTAGATAGTGTGAAATCCCGTGGTTTTTCTCTGACCAAGGACAGCTCCAACAGCAAAATCGCTTGCATCACACATGATCTCAAACGGGAGCGTCCAATCTGGAGATATGATTACTGATGCCGATACGAGTGCCTTCTTTAGTGTATTAAAAGCTGCATGGCATGCTTCGTCAAAATGGAATGGTACATCTTTCTCAAGCAATCCGCAGAGAGGCTTTGTGATCTTTGAGAAATCCTTGATGAAACGCTGATAGAAACCAGCGTGGCCTAAGAAACTTCGTACTCCCTTGATGGTAAGTGGAGGTGGCAAATTGTCAATGACCTCTAGCTTGGCCTTATCCACTTCCAACCCCTTACTCGAAACTTTATGACCGAGGACTACACCTTCCGTCACCATGAAGTGACATTTTTCCCAGTTAAGAACCAGGTGCGTCTCCTTACAACGTTCAAGCACCTTTTCCAAATGAGACAAGCACTCTTTATAAGAGTCTCCAAACACTGAGAAGTCGTCCATAAAGATCTCAATCTGCCGCTCCACCATATTCGAGAAAATGGCCATCATACATCGCTGAAAAGTAGTAGGAGCATTACATAATCCGAATGGCATTCTACGGAAAGCGAATGTACCGTAGGGATAGGTGAAGGTGGTTTTCTCCTGATCTTCTGGTGCGATTTGCAATCTGAAGATAGCCGGAATAACCATCCAGGAAATAATAGAAAACGTGACCTACCAATCGGTCCAACATCTGATCAATAAAGGGTAGCGGGAAGTGGTCCTTCCGAGTGGCCTTATTGAACTTTCGGAAGTCGATACAAACTCTATGACCTACCACCATTCTTGTTGGGATAAGCTCATTGTCCGCATTGGAGACCACCGTGATACCTCCTTTCTTTGGAACACATTGAGTCGGACTCACCCATTTTGAATCCGAAATAGGATAAATGATGCCGGCGTCGAGCCATTTGATGACTTCCTTCCTGACCACCTCCTTGAGCTTTGGATTGAGCCATCTTTGAGCTTCCACGGTTGGACTAAAGTCGTCCTCTAGGATGATCTTATGCTGACATAACGAAGGGCTGATCCCCTGAATATCACCAAGTGTCCATCCAATGGCCTCCTTATGTTCGCTTATCACCTTGAGGAGTTGGCTCTCTTGATCCTGATTCAATGAGGCAGAGATAATAATAGGCAACTTGTGTGCATCATCTAAATAAGCATACTTGAGATGAGCAGGGAGCGGCTTGAGCTCTAGGTCCGGTGGTGCAATGATAAAGGACTGCAATTTTGGCCGTAGTGTATCGTTGAGTTCCAACAATGATGCTGATTGAATCCATGACACCATTTCTCCTGATCGTCAAGCTAACGACGTTAACTTAGAACTACATTCTTCTTTTTCTCTCAATTTTCTTTTGAAATTTTTGCCTCACTTATCCGAGTTTCCCTGAGTTTGTGGGTTTCTAGGGGAATGTAAATATGGTTACCCTCGAAAAATATGTCATTTGTGTTAGTTTTGTAGATCAATAGCTTATTCGGAAGCAAAAACAAGAAGGGGGCAGAATCGAACCCCAGCGTACGCTGGATCCACAACGTACGCTGGCAATGTTCAGGAAAGAGCAGGAAATGACAGAATCAAACCCCAGCGTACGCTGGCTTACTAGCATTCGCTGGCATTTGGGAAAAAAGACTTAAATTCCCGACTCTCCCCCTCTTCTTCCTCATTTTCCTCTCATTCAAACATATTCAAACCCCTCCAACTCCCTCCAAAGAAAAGACTCTACCCTAACCCGAATTTGTTTTGCAGATTTCGACTTCATCCGGCAACAAAATCAAGTTCTGACGATTGGGTTTTGCTCATCTTGCAAATGTCTTCAATTTGATCTAACCAATTCAACATGGGCAAGAAACCTACAGCCAAGCGTCGCCAGGGTGCAATGGAGCCAGGACAAAGCTCGCGACCCGTGGACCTCACCCAAAGGTACAAAGCCCCTTTTCCTATACATGAAGAATGGGAGGGTGAAAGGTACCTTAAGTTTAAGAATTGCAAATTTGTCATTTATCAAACGATAGATTTTACTGATATGGGATGTGCTGGATGTGGGGATGAGCTTCATTCATTGCACGCATACATGATACAATCATGACTGTGGATGAGGAAGTGTTGCATGAATTGATAGGAATTAAGTGCGGGGGAGGTCTATTTGATTTTGATAGTGATGCCGGTGCACATATGGCTTGGCAAGCTCTAATCGGTTTACCTCGCTATAGAACACAAGCCCCTACCATCCTTCTTAGGGAACTCCACTGGTATGTTCTGCACCGATTCATGGCCTTTTGCTTTAGTAGCCAACATGAAAGCAGTAAGGTTACAAAACCACAACTGTATGCTATAGCCTGTGCCCAACATCACTGCCAGTTTAATATATTTTTATTGATTATTAATGTGATTAAACGTACTTTGGAATTGCCTAACCCTCGATGGCTAGGACTAAGCCATATTGTTGCTATGCTTGTTCGTGAGTTTGTAGGGAATCCACCAGTTCTAAAAACCATGCTACGGCCAACAAGCATTGATCGGGACCAGCTGGCGAAATGGCACCTGATGTCAAAGACCGGAGATATTAGGCGCGACACTCTACAATATGCGGTCATCCCATATAGAGATCGCCCAGGTGTCCGGAAACACATACAAGAGGAAGAAAATGTCCATGTTCCAGAACAACAAGCGGACATCATCAACCTTGCCCAGCGAATGACTGACCTGGAGATCGAAGTACAAGCCAACACAGCAGACCAAGCAGAACGCTGGCAACAATATCAGGAAGATCAGGCCTACAACTGCACTCAATGGGAATGGCTCTGAAACCACCTCCAACCTCCACCGGACCAATGATCACAGGCTTCTTCTTCTCCTTATTCTTGTTTAGTTTTTGTTTCTTCTTTTCATGTTATGTTTGTTTCTATCTTTTGATATGAATTTTTTTCTTCACATATTGAGGACAATGTGTCTTCTAAGTGTGGGGGTGTTTTTTGTGATGTTTTATGTTTTTGTGTGTTGATCTTGCTGTGCCTGTACCTTTTGTTATTGTGATGTATGCATGTGATCGAGTCTATTTCGTGTGTGTTTTGTGTTTTTGATTAAAGTGTGTAGAGTCTGTTGCATATGATGAAAAATCCTTGGAATTTTTGAACTTGTTGTCATAGGAAAAACTCCATATCATGCATTCTACACTCTTGGGCAATGTGAATTTTAAGACATAAGCAATTATATCCTCGATCATTTAGGCTAGTCATTACACCTAGTAGACTAGACTTATGAATTAACAAGTGACCTTGTGAGATTTTTGAGTCGATGGCGAGGACAACCCGTTCTCATTTTATTCATGAGGTGTGTGCATTGTTTGAGCGATGAGAGTGTTAGAAGATTACCTTACATTACTCAATGAGGTAGAGAGTGCCGAGGGCCATCATGATTAAGCCTAGAGCCTTAGAGCCAAAATCCCGATATTATCCATTGCGTAACCCCCGTCGAGCCTGAGCTTATTTGTTGAAATATTAGTTGATACCCGTGAGCCAATTCTCATCACCCCACCTACCTTTAACTGCTTAATCCGAGGGATTAGGACACTTTTGGGGAATATTTTGTAAGGGTTTGTCTAGTAGTATAGCTTGGGGGGAATGCTTTTTGTACCCCATTACAACCCATAAAAAGTCCCTCCGATGATACAATCTACTTCGTTTCGAGTGTGTTTTGGTATGATTTTTAACATTTTAGACCTTGAACGTGCACACGAGAGTAGGATAGTTGACCACCATACACTTGTGAGTTTAAATCAATCTTATCCTACGAGTGGTTAACTCTCTAGTCCGGAACACTAGGTGTGAAAACTTGATTAAATGATTGAGAGTATAATCGCCTATGGATTTTGCATTCATATTGCTCAAGGGTGTGATGTGTGTGATTGTGGGGATGAACTTGTGACGATTGTTTGAATTCTGATGGCACCACTTGTTGGTTTTCTGATGCACTTTGCTTGGGGACAAGCAAAGAAGTAAGTGTGGGGGTGTGATGCATGTGATAACATGCATTCATTTGGTCCTAGTTTGTTAAGTTTTCGTCATGTTTTAGGAAATGTTTAGTCGAGTCTCATCTACATTTTGTTTAATTTGGTTTGTTTTGTCAAAGAGAAGATTGTATGTTGTTTTTGTGTGTTTTTTAGGTGTTTCAGAGCATTCAAGGAGTTGGAGCAATGATCGATGGTCATGTGCATGGAGTTGGGCGACGAGTAGATGCTTGAAGGCAAGAGAACAAAGAGGGGCAGAATACAAGGCCAGCGAACGCTGGCCACCCAACGTTCGCTAGGCTAGCTTGAGGAAGAGAAGCGAGAAAGAGGAGAATGAGCAAAAAGGGACAGTAGCTAACCCTAGCGTCCCAGCGTACACTGGCCTTGTCCGAGCCAGAAGAAGAGAATGAGGCGAAGAGGGGCAGAATGCAACCCCAGCGTACGCTGGCTTCCCAGCGTACGCTGACCCCCGACAGAGAACTTAAAGAAATACCTCACCAAACTTCCCACTTGACTTGGTCTATTGCTTGGGTGGCAAGCACTTATAGG
Source organism: Hypericum perforatum (assembly GCA_012979155.1). Lineage (NCBI taxonomy): Eukaryota > Viridiplantae > Streptophyta > Magnoliopsida > Malpighiales > Hypericaceae > Hypericum > Hypericum perforatum. The sequence continues at coordinate 10,212 of SOPF01023807.1, read as the reverse complement.
AGAGGATAAGAGGGGGAGTAGGCTACCATTGAAACACAACTTGGAAAAGGAAAAAAGAAAAATCATAGAGGGCTTAGACTAGAACTCTCCAAGCTAGAACTTTATTTTCTTAGACTTCATTTTATGTTCTTGTATTGTTCTTAAGAATTCCGTAACAACGTTGGATTTGATTTCAATCAACGTTAGATTCGTAGCGATATTGAGTTTGTAGTTCAAAAGTGTCGTTAAAAGATTGAGATTGACAACCTTGAGATTTTGCGATATTATTGGTAGCAATAGTGTTAGATCATCAACCCAACGATCCATTCGCTTAGCTTAAGATCTAGGAACACATAAACTGGTACTTGACGAACGATTTTCTCTCTATATTCCCTGCGGAGACAATCTTACTTATCACAATATTACTTGTGCGATCGTGTAATTCTCGCACGTATAATTGATCCTAGTTGGATCGCACCAACAACTAAGTACACTTCTGAGTAACATTGAGACTCCTCCCAATAGAAATAAGCAATGTAATGCAATGATAACTGAGAGTGGATTGGATTTAGGAGAAAATATAATGAACAAAGTGGTGAAAATTCCAACAATGAAGGCAAGCAAGGAGGAAGAAGAGATCGGAGTGATCCCTACAATAGTAAAGATAGACAAACCAGTGGTAGACTTCGCTAAAACATTGCCAAAAAGGAAATACCTTTCACCATGTTTTCCTCAAAGATTGCAAAAATAAGCATCTCAACCTAGCTATAAGAATTTCTCTCAGTTGTTCAAGAATATTCACATCAATATCCCACTCCGTGATACTTTTGAACAAATGTCAACTTACAAAAAGTAGATCAAGGAATTCGTTATAAAGAAGAAGAGTATTGATGACTTTGAAGTTATCCCATTGACTAAGGATTGAAGTGTAGTTTTGAGTCAAGATTTATCTCAAAAGATGAAGATCCAGGAAACTTTATCATTCTTTGCATTATTGGAGATCAAACATTCAAAAAAGTACTCATTAATCTAGGGTCAATCTAATGCGCTTCTTTATATTTAGGAAGCTTAGTTTAAGGGACATAATGTTAATATTAGTAGTTCTTCAACTTGCAAATCGATTAGTGACTAGATAAAAGAGAATAATTGAGAATGTGCTTATGAAGGTTGACACCTTGATATTTCTAGCTAACTTTATTATTTAAGAAATAGAAGAAGATCAAGATGTAACTCTCCTCTTTGGGCACCCATTTTTAACCAATAGATAACAATATTAATATAGAGAAAGGGGAGTTGTCTTTCAAGTTCTGTGAGAAAGAAGTTGTCTTTAATGTAATCCAGGAAGCCAAATACCCTACAATAGAAGATGACTGCTATAAAGTTGTTATCATTAACAAGTTAGTAATCAAGCACATTGCAGAGACTCATCTTGAAAATTAACTAGAAGTAGTGAGGGAGACTTAGACAAAGTTAGAAAGGCCAAAATTTAGTTGAATTAGATGATATACCATGGCCCAAGTTGCATGCATCAGTCATCGCATATCCAGAATTGGAGTTTAAACTACTACCAAATCATTTGAAGTATGCTTATTTGAGTAAATAAAACAAGTTATCTATTATTATCTCTACCTTTCTTAATATGAAGCTACTAAAAGTAATTGGAGAAGGTAAAGAAGCAATAGGATGGATACTTGGTGATGTTAAGGGTATCAACCCCTCACTCTGCCAGCATAAGATCATCTTAGAGGAGGGCTTTACACCATTAGTGAAAGCTTAGAACATACTAAACCCAAATAAGTAATCAAGTAGTTGAATGTAGGAATAATCTACCTACTTACAAACTCTAAATAGGTAAGCCTAATCCAATATGTGCTGAAAAAGGAAAATTATAGTTGTCCCTAATAAAAATAATAAGTTGATCCTAAGAATGATGGTAGTTGGCCAAAGAGTCTGCATTAACTTCAGAAAATTAAACAGAGCAACACGAAATTATCATTTTCCTTTACCTTTAATTAACTAGATACCAGACGCATTAGTAGGGCATGCTTATTATTATTTTTTGGATGGGTATTCTGGATATCTTCAAATACCAATTACACTAGAAGACCAAGAGAATACCCCTTTTACTTGTCCATATGACATTTTTGCTTTCCACAGAATGCTATTTGGTTTTTGCAGTGCATTAAACACCTTTCAGTGGTGGACGATGGCAATTTTCTTTGATATGGTGGGGTGCCAAATAGAATCTTTTATAGATGACTTTTCAGTATTTGGAGATACTTACAAAGAATGCTTACAACATTTGGTAGAGGTACTCGAGCGATACAAAGAGACTAATTTGGTTCTCAATTAGGAGAAGTGCTGCTTCCTGATTGCCGAAGGGGTGGTGCTGGGCTATAAGATCTCCAGCAAGGGGCTGATAATTGATAAAGCAAAATTAAAGGTTTTTGACAAGCTTCCACCATCGTTGTCTATCAAAGATGTTCAAAATTTTCTAGGACATTTAGATTTTATCGGTGATTCATTAACAATTTCTCCAAGATCACAAAGGCACTTTGTAAGTTTATCAAAAAAGAGTCTCTATTTGTGTTCAATGAGGAATGCAAGATTATGTTCTAGGCTTTGAAAGAGGCACTTGTATATGTACCAATTATTATATCGTTAGACTAGGAGTTGCCATTTGAGATTATGCATGATGCAAGTGACTATGTGATTGGGGCTATTTTAGGCCAAAGGAAGAAAATGAGATTCTATGCTATTTACTACGTAAGTTATAGCTTGGATGATGCTCAAGTAAACTATGTAACTACTGAGAAGAAGTTTTTAGCTATGGTATTTTTCGTCGACAAATCAGAACATACTTGCTTCGAAGCAAGGTGATCATATTGATCATGCCAGTATCTAGTATCTATTCACCAAAAGGGATATGATGCCAAGACTCATTAGGTAGGTTCTTCTTCTTCAAAAATTTGATTTAGTTATTTGCGATTAAAGGGAACAAAAAATCAAGTTGTAGATCATTTATCTTGACTTGAAAACTTGTTGGTAATATCTTCTTCTCATATTAATAAAACCTTTTATGCTATTTGATGATAATCTATACATTCTATTGGTAGTTGATTATGTCTCTAAATAGGTAGAAGCAATAGCACTACCAACCAACGATGAGAAAGTGGTGACCAAGTTTTTAAAAAAGAATATCTTTAGTCAGTTTAGAACCCTAAGGATTCTTATCAGTGATGTAGGGAAGCACTTCTGTAATATCTAGCTTTGGAATGCTTTGAGAAAGTATGGAGTCAAATACAAAATTAGGACAACTAATCACCTTATACTAGTGGACAAGTCGAGGTCTCTAACTGGGAAGTATAGAGAATTCTAGAGGTCACTGTGAACCTCTCTCAAAAAGACTAGGTAAGTAAGTTGGATGATACATCATGTGCATATAAGATCATATACAAGACTCTGATTAGTATGTCCCCATATTAGTTATTTATGAAAAAGTATGTCATCTTCTAGTAGAGCTCTAGTATAAGGCTTACTGGGATCTTCATTTTTTAAAATTTAAAAAGATTTTGTGCTTTTTTTGTTATTTCTTGTAGGTTACATATGTAGGATTTTGGATAGATAGAGGATGAAGAGATCACACCAAGACTGCTAGACATGCATTGACTATTGAGGGAATATATGGGATTGCAGCTTCATCCCTAATGTCTGCTAGACATGTAGTGATCACTTAGGGGGTATAAGGGATCAAAGACTTCACCTCTCAACAACTTCTGAACATGCAATAACCACTAAAGGGTACATAGGATCGCAGATTTAACCCTCAGAAACCACTGGACATGCAATAACCAACAGGGGGATTATAGTAGTCATGATATAAGTTTGACACCCTATCCTACCACAATTGTACCCATAACAACCCCCTTAACCTCCTATCATTCCCTAAAAAATATGATGCCATCACCATCTAACTATAGCTCATCACTATATAATTATCTACCGATTATCATGTCCAATCAATGTCTGCTTCCACTATCATATCCCACCACCATCGACCATCCATCTATTACATACTCATGCAAAATCCTAGTTATTTCATATTTTATAGATCTTAAGACAATAAAACATCGAATGAATGAGCTGTCTGAGGTAAGCTATCTGCCTCGCTGAGGCCTCTAACTCAAGCTATCTTCTACCATCCACTATTGTCTTGTGCCATCCATTATAGTCCATTATTTTTGCTCTATTTACCACCTTCATGACATTAAAAGGATCAAGCTCTCAGCCTCCGGCACCCAACAAGCACCGTTAGAATGCACCTCCATCCCCACCTTCACCATAATTGAACACCCCTCTACTAGCACCACCATATGAGGACATATCAATTAAGTAGGGACAACCATAAAGAGAACCTCTATCTAACCATCATTGATAATGATCATCTCAAGGATTATCGCTTGCTCTCTAAGATAAAGTAGTATAAAAAGGTTACATATATCTTCAACGAGTGGAACACTATAAAATCTGTCCAAGACCAACTCCATGAGGAGAGTGCCATCTTAGTACTGGAATACAAAGCTAAACTTGACAAACTTGTAGACCAAATCATCAACCTAGAGATTCAAGTCTAGTACTTGGCCATTTCTAAAGCAGCTCACTGGTAGCATTACAAGAAAGATCAAGTATGCCTTCAAGCGTAGCTTATTACCTAATAAGAGTACAATGCTTATTAAGAGATAGCTAAAGAAGCTCATTAGGCCTAGCTATGAGTCCAGTATCTGCCACCATTGCCTCAACAAGTTTGACCAGGGAGCCCTCGTCTTCTTTTCTCTTTTTGTTTGTTTGATTAATTGCCTTTGATTTTATATTTCTCTATTGTGTGAGCATCCTCCACACATTAAAGATAATGTGTTTGATAAGTGTGGAGTCTTACCTTCTATTCTATCATTTATTTATCATACTATTTATGTTTTACTTTATGTTTTACTTTCCTTCACAATTTTAAATTCTTATGTACCTGTGATCGAGTCAATGTTTTTTTGTGTGTTGTGTATTTTTGGTGAGTGTGTCATGCATAAATGAAAAATTTTCCCTCAAGTTTTGAACTCTAGTTAGAAGCTAAACCCCATACCATGTTAGGAATCAAATCGGAGTAGGATGATAGAAACATATAGGTAATATACCTTTAAACATTTAGGCTAGTCATCACATTTGGTAGGGTAGAGTGGAGAAATTGATGAGTGATTTTCAAATGTTGAGGGCCATCTTTATTTACAAGCCTCTTAGATCCAATATCCCTAGTTATCTATTATTTAGCCTATTGAGTTTGAGCCTATGTATTAAAAATATTATATGTAAGCCAATATATAAGCTCTTATTCACACAATCTTCCCACGTTTGACTATCCATTTGAGGATGCATTAGGATCTTACTTTATGGAAAATTTTGTAAAGGTTCGTTTGTTATTTTAACTTGGGGTATATGGGAATGACTAGGGATCCAATATCCCTAGTCATATTTTGATAAGTTTGCATCATATTTTATTGAGTCTTTAGTTTATTTTGAGTGTTGAGTCAAGAAACATAAAGTTGTTAGATTCTTGTATTCTTTTAGGTATTTGGAGAAATTGAAGAGCATGCAGAGGAATTGATAGGAAAGTGAGCTGCGCACAGAAGACCAAACAATCATTGGCTTTCCAGAGGTCACTAGGGAGTTACAACATCCAAAGAAATTAGAAACCCGGCGGCCGCTAATTGTCCAGTAGGCAATGGCCCTATAGACAGATGGAACTGTGGCCTATTCTAGAATTTAGTATAAATAAGGGGATGTCCTCCATGAATTAGAAATTAGACTTTAGACCTAGTTCTTATTTTCTAGATTTATTCATTATTCTTTCTAGCAAAGATTATAATCAATAATTCAGAATTTTCAATCAATAAGGTATTTTCATACTTTGCAAATAAGAATTGTTTTACTTTTAATCATTTTATTTGTTAACTATTTGAAGCAGTCATATTGTGTGTTCTTGGATTGAGATTGACAACTTTGATTTTTTTTAAAAAAACTTACTGTCATTTAGTTTATTATATTTGCTTAGTTTTATTATCATTAGAGTTCAAAATTGAAAATCCTAGATCAGAATAACAATTTTGGGCCTCGTAGTTTTAGACTCTCCTATCACTGTAACTGCTCCACTTAGACTAAAAATGAAATTACATAATACGATACTTATTAAAATTTATTTGTCTCTCTCTATGAATATGATCTAATTTATCACTTCATTACTTGTGTGATCGTATTCTCTTGCATGTATTTCTATCTGGAGATTTGTTGCATCACATGGATACAATTTATGCTACTTGGTCACAAAGACAATTTTTTGTCTTGGTCACTCACGAAAAATATCTCGTGTCTTGATGAGATCAAATATTTAAATTTAATAGTTATATTATGTCATGCATATTTTTTTCAGTAAACAAACAATTTATCTGATGGTTAAATCCAATATTTTTACTCGAATTGGAATAAAATTTGAATCTCCACTTCCTCTTAAAATCATCACTTCCCCTTAAATTCATTTATGCTCATTGTAATGGAAAAATTTTACTTTTTTAATTTCTATTTTCACAGAATTTGATTTTTATATATTCAATTTTTAAAATTTGGACACACTATTTTGACTCGATTGACTTTTTATTATATTTTATTTTTAGAAAGAAAATTTAACATTTTACATAAATTTATGAGTCTTTCTTTCACGTTCTTGTCCCTCGAGATTTCTTTGTCTTTGGGATGATTTCTTTGGAATATATTTCAAAAAGCTATTTTTATCTTTAGATTATTCTTTGAAGGTAAAATTCATAAATTTATGCAGATCATTAAATTTTATTTTTAAAAATATATTATAATCACAAATATTCCAAATGAGTTAAAAATTATAGTGTTAAAATGTATGAAAATGAAATCCCATAAAAATAGAAATAACTAAAGTGAAATTTTGCCATCACAAGGATCATATAAATGATTTTAAGAGAAAGGGGGAGATCGAACTAATTCCTCTTAAGAGAAAAAATAGGAGATTCAATTACCAAAACAAATTGTTTGTTTGGTCAAAAGAAACGCACGACATAAAGTAATAATTGAATATCATATATCTGATATGATCATGACACAAAATATTTTTTCGTGAGTAACTATGTCACGTCCCAAAAATAAAAGCATGACAACCGTCACGGATTAATTATCTCCGTCAGGCATCTTATCGCACAAATAAAATATAGCATTTAATGAATCCTATTAGTCAAACCAAACAAGTCTTAGCAAACTGGGTATGAATTTAATGCTAGCAAATTGAAAATGAAATGCATGTCCTTGCCCTTAACTCTGAGCCCGGTCAGCGTTCATCGTATCTGAAACAAAATACATTTTTGGTGAGTTTACGTAACTTAGTAAGTTGGAATCAAATACGAAGATTCACGTTAGATACAAATAGAAATCCTATCTTATTTCAGAAATTAGAGACTCATAATTGAGAATACAGATCACAGACGAACACCAAAGTACGACAAATCGGGCTTAATCTGTGGGTACATAGAAGACTTATCCTTCACGCTAGAACACAGAAACAAAAAGGATAATCTCACCATAGGGCACATATATCTGCGGTGCTCACATATAGTATGACAACATAGAACACCGAGATAACTCGACGAGAACAAATAGATCAGATCATATTCTCATATATAACCCACGCTCATAAACAATTGGATCATAACGAATAATTCATACATGAATATCAACTCTCGAATAATAACATACTAGACACATCAATTCATCGTAACACAACGAATATTTATCAAGAAATCACAAAAGTTTGACTTACAACAACACGAAATCAAATTCTCACAATTTTGCAAATAATTTAGTATGCTACAAGTTTAGAAAAGCTATAACACATCACAGACCTATATTTCAATCATGTTTACAACACCTAGATCATCAAGTTTTCATGCGATCACAGAGCACAATTTATTATCAAGTTTCATGAAGAATCTTAAACATGAATCCAGTCCACCGACTTCGTAAACATGAACCTAGATTTGTCAATTAACTTCATGTTATACACCGCATGAAACTTCATGTTTCAATTAATTCCCAGGGAACCGAACCACTTAATTATATATTTAATCATCTTGTGACAGGATTTTAACTTTCACATAGTCGAGCGTTTCTTTTAAATTTAATCAATGTTCATGCCCGGCTATTATAATATCGTTACATGCAATCAAATACTCACAGTTTATTAATTAATCAAGCACGTGGAATCAAGAAATCAATGATATGTATGAACAACATGAACCGAATTACAATAAAACTTCGTGGTGTTCTAATTTCGTCACTCGCGTATTCTTTTACGTTCTTTCTTCTAATGTTCCGTTCTAATTAGGATTTTGTCCTACAAAACTATAGGGTTTAAGATTAGGATTGGTAAAATTCTATTTAGTCATTGGGAATATTATCGTATGCTCTCTTATAACTTTTAGATTCTTATTTTCGTTTCTTATTTCTCACAAACTAAGATGCATAAGTTTTCTTCATGACTTGGTCACGAGAATTTTATCCTTGTCTTGGTATTCACTAGATTTTTTTTCGTGACGTGGTCCAAGTCGAGAAAAAGATTTTTTGATGTCTACATGGACAACAAAAAAATAAAATTTAAAAAAGTAATACCAATCTGATAATAAGTAGTGAATAATATCACAAAAATGAAAAGAAAAAAAAACATTCCACCAGTTTTTTATTTGATATGTGACTAAAAGTACAAACCAAACTAGCAACTGTAAAATGCTGATTATGTGAAGGTAAGTGAATTTTCGAAATTTTTGAACCACAAAATACATCATCAAACCAATCACATGCTATTAAAACATACTTTTTAAATTCGTTCCGTGCTCTTCAAGAATGAGCAACTCTTGGTGATCTCCTTTGGGGACTTGTTGGTGAAACGGATCATATTGTAGACCCAAGCACCCGCCTGAGCTCCAATAGTAGGGGCCACCATGTAAATCCATATTCCCTTCCACTTGTGTGACACTATTGCAGGCCCCAAGCTCCTCGCGGGGTTCATTGAAGCTCCTGAAATTGGCCTGCATAAGACACCAGCGAAACCCAAAAAAATATATATTATAAAGTTTGATGGTGCTTTACATTGAATATAAAGATTTTTTAGAATCACGTTGTACTTTTCATTACGATGATATCATTAGAACAAAATTTTGACCATTTTATATTCTGAAAAAAATGTTAGTGTCTTTTATTTGAAAAGACTTAATTTTCGTTCAAAATGAAAATAGATGAACAAGAAAAAATAAAAAAAAATGGTGGTGTCATTGCAAATGAAAAATTGAAAAATGGAAACTTTTTATGGAAATCGGATGACATATGGATGTTACTTTTTGAGCTTACTAGCTTATTACTCTTGAAATATGTCCATTGAAATCCTATAAATAGCAATGAAATTCTTGTAATTTTCTTCAACCCAACAACAACTGCATAAGTATTTATTAGAAATAATTGTTCTTTTCTCTCATTCTATGTAAACAAAATTATGAGTGTTCAGCAGTTTGCCAAGGCTTTCAGTACTATTGTGCTACAAATTTGAAGCAATAGTCATTGTATTTTGGGAACGATTGTCGTAAGTCGTAAGCACTAAAATATATGAGATAATTTGATATTACGAAGAAAGAGTTAAACTCTTACCTTGACTAAAATATCCTAATCAAGTAAAGTATTCTCTGCAAACAACAATCGTAAGATGAGATTTGTGTACTTTAAGATAACATCATCAAGTTCTGCTCATGCACTAGTCTTGACAGTCACATGAACTATCCACGTTGAACGATCGGTAAAATTTAATAGTATCGAGTTTAATAAGTGGCAATAAAAGATTTTGTTCTGTTTAACCACGCTCAACATGGTTTAGTTCATGAAGGGAGAAGTACCGAAGGTGGTGCAAAATGAGACTGGTCAACAAAAAATCTGTTAGAGAATGAGAAGTAGTGAATTAAAAAAATTGATTTGAGTTTGGTGGGAATGAATCCTAACCATTGGTTTGAGTTTGGTGGGAATGAATCCTAGCCATTGTTGAGTTTGGTGGGAATGAATCCTAGCCATTGATTGAGTTTGGTAGGAATGAATCCTAGCCATTGATTGTGATTGTTGGAAGGTCTT
>SOPF01023805.1:0-14537 GCA_012979155.1 Hypericum perforatum | reverse complement strand
GAGTGGCAATCCGATACTGGACAGGTATTTTGCTCAATAAGTCTGGATGGATATGGGATTACTACGTCCAAAAAAAAAACATCAGGACAATGTTGTGCAGTGTTGTGGCTTCGATCGTATAGTTTTTGGAACAAAAATATTCTTAGGGATGATGCGGAGATTCTCAATTGCGGGTAGCTCCCATAAATGGATCATCATGTCCAATGGAATAGTCATTTCGAATCGGACATATTTGGTTTTGAGGCAAACCAAGTTCCTAATTTCTACCTGTAATATTTTACCCTTTGTTAAGGGGGATCTTACTTTCAACATCTCCTTGTCGATTTTTTGAAGTTAGATAGTTAGGATGATGAAATGCAACTGTGCAACATTTGGATGCTCTTAAATAATTAATTGGACTCATAATTCTCAAGTTTTGTGTCTTGTACGAATCATAGTTTTTATAATTTGTATTTATTTAATTGTAATTCGAATCGCGATCACCATTGAGCTGCTTCCATATGCATCTCCATCAAGAGTTAAAACCGAGATTCAAGATATCATATTCGTATTCGCAAAGCTAAGTTCACGATTGTACAATATTATATCTTCTAACAAGTTAATCACGCTTGTGAAATCACTGTCCAAAAAAAAGAAGTTAATCACGCTCGTGAAATTACGTCGACTAGAAGCCAATGTTCGTAATTTTTGGCCCACTTACAATTTCATTACTCAAACAAGAAAGCTACTGCATGAGGAATGGACAAGGGGAGATATCTGTCCAAAATGAAAAATGGAAATTGATACAAACTATTTAGAACTCTACTTTTGGTACTAAAAATGGAAATTGGGATCATCTGCACTTGTAAATTTGTTCAATTCATTTGTATTTTTTGATGTAAATCAGATAACTAAGAGCTCATATTCAGATTAAAGTTTGAATTCGGATAATTCTCCTCCAGATTATTCCAATGCTAGGCCGAAATTTGAATAGGCTTGCGTGCGTGATGATCATACACCTTGACTCGAATCACATCCCCCTTTTCCAATATTATAATGATACTCTGTATTTTAATTAAAATGCTTGCGTGCCTATTTTCTTTCTAGTTAATTTTTGTTCTTTAATTGTGTGCCCCTTGTTGTAATTACTCTTAGCGATTATGCTTCGATATCGAAAAACACTTTCACCTCTAAAAAATATAGTATTTCTTGGAGATAATCTTAAACGACTTAGTCTGATCAGTTGGAATAAAGTTGCTGTCAATATCTTTTTCAATGACACAAGCAACCATTATAATACAAAAGTCTTTGGATTTAAGTCGTTGATAGAAAACAATAATGCATCGATAAGTCTCCCATATGCAATTATTATCTTTTGGTAATCACTTCTCTCTATTTTTGTTACAAATTCGTGAAACTCCAATGGCTTCCACTTCCAGAGGCGCACCTGCCCAAAGAAAACCCGACGTGTTCGTGAACTTCAGAGGCGAAGACACCGGCAAAAATTTCGTCAGCCACTTCCGTTGCGCCACGGAACAGAACGGAATATTCGCATTCACTGACGAGGGTCTAAGGGGAGGCGACGATATCCCAACGACGCTTGTGAATAAGATCTTCGGATCGCAAGTGGCGGTGGTAGTTTTCTCTCCAAACTACGCCAAATCGAGGTGGTGTCTTGACGAGTTGGTCCACATTGTCAAGTGCAAGCAACAACAGGGACAAACGGTGATCCCCGTGTTCCTACAGGGAGTGAAGCCAACTCATGTCCGCCACCAAACTGGTCCTTTTGGGGATGGCTTTAAGGAGTCCGCTGGTCGATATCCAGATAAGATCGATGCGTGGATTCACGCTCTGAAGCAAACAGCCGATCTCTCTAGTGGTGCTTACGACAATTCGTTAGTGAGGCTAAGCTTCTTCTTTTATGTTTTAGTCAATCAGATATTTACTGTCTATTATGAGATAAAACATGATTATCGGATTTGGTCCACAATCAAGTCAACTCAGAGCGTAGTATCGGATTTTTCTAATTCAATTGTGTCAGGTGCTGATTTGTTTTTGCTTTATCAGATTCGAGTCGGAGATTGTTGACCGGCTTATCAACACGATACTATCTTTTTTGGGTAAAATGTTAAGTGGACGATTCAGGTGGCCAGAATTCTCAAGAAGCCGCCAGAAATGGTGCTGGTCCTAGTCGAGAACCAACCATATAGATCATCGAAGGAGCAGAAGTAGTAGAAGAAGAAGAAGAGAGAGGTTGGCGCATGAAGAACGGCTAGTAGCCGTTGGACGTGGTTACGACAGTTTATAGGCGTTGGGTTCGGGGCGGATATAGCCGTTGGGGTTAGTCATTAGTGGGTCGCGTGTTGGGAAAAGAGTGGGTCGGGTAGTTATGTATAATTTCAATTTCAGTCCCAGTGTTTTCAGTAATTGCGTTACAAGTCTTTCTGTGTTTCAATTTAGTCCATGTGTTTAGTTAATCTTTCAATTAAAAGGATAATTGAGATGGGTTTCTCCTGGTAGATCTTGGGGTGGTTAGTTACTATGTTTTCTTATATAAATACTATGTAATAGTATGAACGTGTATGTGAATTAATCATAATTTGGTGTTAATCCAATTCTGTCAAATCCCAAATTCTTCTCTCTAATCTTACTTTCTTAAACAATCACTTCCTCAAATCATCAAGAAATCTCCAATGAAAGGTTTCAGGGTTATTTAGGATTGTGCATTGTTGTTCTTCGTGTTTCCATGCTTCATAAAATTGGTTCATATGATTATGACTGGGGTTACTTTGGAAAGCAACGTATTAAAAAAGTCAAGTCAAGACTATCCTTGCAAGACGTCAACTCCATAGGGATTTGGGGGATGGGTGCTTCAGGAAAAAACACGCTCGCACGGAAAGTGTTTGATCATATCTCAAATAACTTTGCAGGGTTTCGCTTTCTAGAAAATGTCCGAGATCGAGCAGAAAAGGCGGAGTTTAATCAATTGCAAGAGCAGATGATATGCCAACTCCTGGGAAAAGCTAATCGGAATGTTTCTCCGCGTACAATCTACGATAACCAGACTATGTTCAGACTTAGCAGAATATCGGTTCTTATCGTACTTGATGATATAAGTGATGTTGTCCAAGTAGAGAAAGTGATAGGTGACTGGAGAACCTACGGTAGAGGAAGTAAAATGATTGCGACAAGTAGAGACATGCAAGTTCTTAAGTATATGTCCGACGATGTATATGAAGTCCAAATGTTGAATGCTAATGATTCTCTTCAGCTACTACAACATCATATATTTAAGCAAAAGCAGCCAACCGCAGAGCAAATCGAGCTATTACGATAAACTGCACACTATGCGCAAGGCCTGCCCTTATCGCTAGTGATTTTGGTCGTAGTCTATATAACAAGAACTTAATTATTTGGGGAAGTTACTTAGCCAATCTAAGATGGAGTCCTCACCTTGGGATCATGAAGATTTTGAGAAGTAGCTATGACGAGCTAGATGATATCCATAAGAGCATGTTTCTTGATATTGCTTGCCTCCTACATTGTTCAGATGGAGATTGTATGGAGATTATCCTGAAAACGTGTGGATTTGACTCCACAAGCATCATCGATCATCTTATTGATAAGGCTCTCATAACCCTTAACCGGTACAATGAATTACATATGCATGATTTGCTACAACAAATGGGCGATGAGATCGGTAAACATAGTAGACTATGGAAGTGGAAGGAAATTGCGGATGTGTTGTCAAGTAATATGGTAAATTGCATATATATTTCCCTTTTATTCTTCTTGTTATATATATGGAAGTGGGCTAGCACAATTAGAAGTCTCATTAGTTAGTAAGAAATGTTTGGCGTGTTTGCTACGAGGTCTCTGTCTCTAATTAAACACCGGGAGTCTAATGTTAATCACACCATATTTTACAGTGATACGAGTGCATTATAACGTTTATCATCTCTAATTGTCATATTTCAATGTTTAGGAGACTAGTCGCATAGAAGTCATATCACCAGAGATGTCCATCGATAAAAAGGTCAAGTTGCAGCCTGATGTCTTCACGGATATGGGAAGACTAAGAATCCTCTGTCTTCGCAAGGACTGTGCTGAAAATATCTTGATGTCTCAAGGTCTCAAGTATCTTCCGAATGATTTAAGGTACTTGGAATGGAATAACTATCCGTCGCCATCTTTGCCCTCACTTACTGATCTGGAGAATCTTGTTGAAGTTCGTATGCGATATAGCAATCTTAAGAAACTCGGGAGTGGCAAGGTATAGTCGTGATTAGGTTTCCATTGTTTTAGTTCAGCTAACTTTTGTCTTGCACTAACTTCTTCTTAATTGTTGTAGCTATGTTTACCGAATTTGAAAAGCATTGACCTTAGCTACTCTAAGAATTTGAGCCAACTTCCGGACTTGAGTGGGGCACTAAAGTTGGAGACGCTGGAAGTAACATATTGTAGTAACATACTCGAAATCCCTTGTTCAGTAAAGCAACTAGTAGAACTCAAGCGTCTGGAGCTTAGTTTCACGGGGCTTACCAGATGTCCTGAATTGTCACAGTTCAAAAAATTGGAATTTCTCGCTCTCATGGGCATAAACATAAAAGAGTTGCCTCGAGGCATTCAGAGACTGTCTCAACTTACGCAGTTGTTCTGTGGAAGTTGCAAGGAGCTGGAGAGACTGCCAAGCAACATTGGCAAATTGCAGCATCTTGAAGTGCTTAATATTTCTTTCTGCTCGAAAATGCAGAGCCTCCCAAAAAGTGTGGGTGATTTACGCTCTCTTGTGGAGCTGTCAGCAAATTTCAGTGGCTTAACTTGCCTACCAGACGACATTGAGCACCTCACCAATTTGAAAAAACTTGGTTTGACCGAATGCACCAATTTGAAGAGTTTGCCATATGGCATCGAGAAGCTTACCAACCTGGAAAACCTTTATTTGTCCAGTTGCTACAATTTGGAGAACTTATTAGATGGTGTTGAGTTCCTTGCCAATCTGGAAACACTTGATTTGTCCAATTGCACCAATTTTAAGAGTTTACCGGATGGCATTGGGGACCTTGCCAATCTGAGAGCACTTGATTTGTCCGATTGCACCAACTTGGACAGCTTCCATTGCTCCTTCTAAGTATGCTAGAACTTTGTTTGTCTAATTGCTCGAGTCTGAGAATGATACCAGAGCTTCCATGTTATCTAAGATACCTAGATGCACCCAACTGCACATCTCTGGCCGATTACACTCCCATGTTATCACCGAATCCTTATCGAGCATTTTGGTTCAACTTTTGGAACTGCACCAGTCTGCAAGGGATCGCAATGAACCACATCTTCAGATATTTCACCCTGGCAGTTTCATCGGTATATCACTCAATATTCTGTAATGCATAGTAACAAGAACATCAATCTCATTCACTTGTTTACGGTGTAGGTGCTGAAGATGGAATCACAATACAATAGCGGAGCGAATAGGGAATCCGAGCTTGTGCTGCCGGGAAGTGAATTCCCAGAAGGATGGTTCAACAACTCTTCTAGTGCGTGTGAGATGGGATGTACATCATTCATGGCAGACACCAGCTGGAGGAGTGTGGCTGATCCTGTGGCTGCAGTTATTTTCGGTGTTGTTCTGGACGTTGTTGATCCCGTGTCCAATTTTTCTGAATCCTGCATCTGTGGTAAGTGCGAGTGGGAATCCGAGTCTGGACAAGTATTGTGCTCAGAAAATTCCTATACATTTGGCGAAGATATGGGAGAATGTGCAGTGATGTGGCTTCATCTCGTCAACCCCTCCATGTTCTGTTTCCCCGAGACCTTTTTTCATTTCTCTGTTTATGATTGTTGGGACGATGCGCATGTTCTGAGGGATAATGTGGTGATTCTCAAGTGCGGGATAGCTCCCGTCTTCGAATCATCGTATACAAAACTATAGTCCTTTGTAATCAGAGATATTCGATTTTGAGGGGAACCAAATTCAAAAATTTTACCTTTCATCCGAGGACTTGGTACCAGATAGTAGTTGCAACCAAGCAGGATCCAGGAAAGCTGAAGAAGATCTAACAAGCAGGTATTCATAACATGAGATGTAAAATATCATCGTATTTTGATTCAACTCTCGATCGGAAAACAGTTAATATGGCCTCAAGTTTACTAATCTGTTTGTTTCATTGTAGATATCATCAGTGTGTGAGAGGTTAGGACAAACCTCAGCAATGAAGCGGCTGCAGCAATCAGAGGAAAGAATAATGCCAGTTGAAGGTATTTTCTTGCTAGGAACACCCTCCTCCAAGGTTAATTGTCATCCAAGAGCTTGAATAGGTTCCTTGTATATTTATGCTTGTTGGAAACTAAATAATCTGAAACCAATTTGGATTAATTTTTTAACCAAAAAAAATTTGGATTAATTTGAAAGCAACTTCATAACTGTTCATATTTTCCCTTTGCTTGTTAAGGAGGATCTTGCTTCTAGCATCTCCTTGTTGATTTTGTGTGGTTGTCTAGTTAGGATGATGAATTGCAACTGTGCAAGATTTGGATGCTCTTAAAGAACTAACTTGACCTGTAATTCTCAGGTGTCGTATGCTGGTCGATTCTCTTTTGAAGGCGAGAATTCTGCAGCACTAGAATTCACCTTTTCTCTCAGGTGCACTGTTCAACCTCTCACTAGTTACTTCTGAAGCAAGCATGATGAGGGGTTTGGTTCCCATGACGTGGTTATTGTAAAATTCCGTGAGATATATATATATATATATATATATATATATTGGATCGTACAGTCACACCACTTACTAAATGCATATCGTATAGACTAGCACTTATCTTTATGTATATCGTGTAGATTAACACTTATATTTATCCAGTAGTGATAGCATTATGAAGTAGCTTTATGATTGTATATATATTAGAT
Organism: Hypericum perforatum; assembly: GCA_012979155.1. Classification (NCBI taxonomy): domain Eukaryota; kingdom Viridiplantae; phylum Streptophyta; class Magnoliopsida; order Malpighiales; family Hypericaceae; genus Hypericum; species Hypericum perforatum. The sequence continues at coordinate 7,654 of SOPF01023805.1, read as the reverse complement.
GTATCATCAATGAAGAAAACACATCCTTTACCTCAACATGGTATCAGAGCCAGCTCAAAATTTTAAGATACAAAATATATCCTAACAAGAGTCATGGCAAGCGACACAACAGCTACAACAATGGGAAGCAGTCACATCGACTGACCCTATTACATTCATAGTTCAGAAACAACTCAGGCATCACTCGTCTCCCAACAATTGTCAAGCTCAGGAGACAAATTATGCTATGTGGAGAGAGGCGATGACCATGATGCTCGATGCAAAGAACAAGTTTTCATTTGTTGACGGTTCGTTGGTACAACCTGTGAAGACATCGGAGGCCTTCCCAAAGTGGAGGCGTGCCAACAACCTTGTGAAGTCTTGGCTGATCAACTCAGTATCTCCCGACATCGCTGCAAGTATGATGTTCGTAGAGATAGCACAGATGATATGGGAGGAGCTAGCTCGGAGATTTGCAACTGGAAGTGCTGCCCGAATCTATGAAGTGCAAAGGTCAATTGCCAACCTTCGACAGCAAAATAATTCTATAGCAATGTATTACACATCACTAAAATCCTTGTGGGATGAACTGGAGTGCTACCGAATCTGCATCCCGTGCACATGTGCGACCCCTTGCTCTTGCGAGTCTCGTCAGGCAGACAAACAGGAACACGATAGGGACTGTTTGATAGAATTTTTGATGGGCCTCAATGACTCATATACACAACTTCGGAGCAATATATTGATGATGAAGCCATTACCTAAAGTCTCAGATGCATATTCATTCGCTGTGGAGGATGAAAAACATCGTCAGGTTGCTGCACAAAGCCATGCACATTCGCTAGATCACTCAGCACTAGCCACTGTTTGAAACCCCAATACCAAATTGGAAACCTCCGTCGGATCACTCGTATGTCATTATTGCTCCCAACTGGGTCACACTTCAAGGTTTTGCCCAAACAAAGCTGCTGTATATTGCAAATATTGCGGGATTCGAGGTCATGAAGAAGATGTATGTCGTAAGAAGAAATTTGCACTTGAAGGCAACAATCAACGCTCACGTTGGGGATTGAGCAACCATGGCGATAGAGGGGGAGGAGGTCGTGGCCGTTCTTTTGTAGCGGCATCTAGTACACCTGTCGTCAGCGCCTCAACAGTCGGGAATGTGCAACTTACTACCGACCAACTCCAACAACTACTGGCCTTGCTCCCAAATCCTTCTAAAAACACCCCCATAGACGGTAATGTCCAATCTTTCCCATGCCTACTGTCAAAACAATCCACCCATTGGGTCCTTGATTCAGGTAGCACTCACCACATTACATGCTATCTTGATAACCTAGACCATAGCTCACCAACTATAGGACCTACAATCACTATACCCAATGGAACCAACATTCCAGTAACACACATCGGTTCTGTAACCCTGTCAAACACTATCAAACTGTCCAACGTGTTCTATGTCCCAAATTTCAAATTTAATCTGATTTCCATTAGTCGTCTTACTCATGATCTAAACTGTTCAATCCAATTTTTCCCAAAATTTTGTTATTTCTAGGACCTAACGATGAAGAAGGTGATTGGATGGGGCCGGGAACATAATGGATTATACATTATATCAGATTCTGCACTCGAGACTGGCACCACAACAACAACGACATTCGACAATCATTCAAATAATGTGTGGCGCTGGCGAATGAGTCATCTAAACTCCAAGCTACACTCTAAAATCTCTCATTTAGATTCTAGTGTTTCATTTAAACAACAAACTTGCACTGTTTGTCCCTTAGCCAAGCATACTAGGAAGTCTTTTTCGCATAGCACCATAAAAACAAAATATTATTTTCAATTATTACATGTCGATATGTGGGGTCCTTTCAAATTAGTCTCACTCAGTGGTGCGAGGTATTTTTTAACAATTGTCGATGATTTTTCAAATTGCACATGGACTCATTTATTTAATTCCAAAGAACAAGTTTTTAGCATATTAAAAAATTTCATCACCATGATTGAGCGACAGTATAATGCTAAAGTACAACATGTCCGAAGTGATAATGGTACCGAGTTTTTTAATCATCGCATAAATGAGTATTTCCAAAGTCTTGGTATAGAACATGAACATACATGCATTGCAACCCCACAACAAAATGCCGTAGTTGAACGAAAACATAGACACTTGCTTAACACAGGGCGAGCTCTACATTTTCAGTCTCGGTTGCCAAAATCATTTTGGGGTGAATGTATTCTCACTACTGCATACCTTATAAATCGCACACCAACAAAGGTTTTAAATGGAAAGACACCTTTTGAAGTACTTAATGGAAAACCACCATCATTTGATCATCTTAAAATTTTTGGGTGTCTTTGTTTTGCATGAAACACTCACCCATCTACCAAGCTAGATCACAGAAGCATTCCTTGCATTTTCATAGGATAAACCCCATTACAAAAAGGTTACAAGGTCTTCGACATAGTATCACGAAAAATATTTGTTAGTCGAGACATAGTTTTTCATGAGAGCATTTTTCCAGCCATTAATCACACACTACATGACCAAAATCTTGTCCTACCCATACCCACAATGGATGACCCAATCGCTGTAACCCCCGATGATGAATTTTCAGATGATGCTACTATTAATGAAGGTGAACCTACTCTAACCACACTTTCTGACGAGGGCCAGATCCAACACACAATTGCACCTCCTATGGCAGTCACACCTATTACACAACCAAGGCGTAGCTCTCGAGTGCGGAATCCCCCATGATGCCTACTTACATGGTCATTTGTCTGAAGATGTTTATATGCAGATTCCACTGGGTCACCCTCGCCATGGCAAACCTAATCTAGTTTGCAAACTTCGAAAGTTATTGTACGGGCTTAAACAGGCTGGTCGTAACTGGTTCTTCACCTTGCGAGCAGCACTCCTTGATATTGGCTTTCACTAGTCACATGCAGATCATTCCCTCTTCATAGTCCAACGTAACACAGCATCAGCTTTTCTAATTGTTTACGTGGATGATGTCATATTGACAGGGAACGATAACAGTCTACTCAAATATGTCAAGCTCCTCCTACTACAACGCTTTCGCATCAAGGACCTCGGACACATGCATTATTTTTTAGGGATCGAGGTTGCACGATCTAGTAACGAGATCTATTTGACCCAACGTAAATATACATTAGATATTCTCTTAGACACTGGCTCCTCTGGTACACGCCCAACTCACACACCTATGGAGCCAAATGTTCGACTTGCTAGTGACAGTGGGGATATGTATCATGATCCAGGTCGTTATCGTCGTCTCATAGGACGACTCATTTACTTGACAGTCACCAGGCCGGATATATCATTTGATGTCAACTTGCTAAGCCAGTTCATCCAAAGTCCACGTATTCCCCATTTTCAAGCAGCTGAACACCTCTTTGGCTATTTAAAGTCTACACCGGGTCAAGGCATCTTCTATTCTTCTTCTAGCAATCTTCACCTAGAAGCTTATGTGGACTCAGACTGGGCAAATTGTCTCACCACGAGACGCTCAACAACTGGATACATCATTACTCTCGGTGGCAGCCCTATATCTTGGAAGAGCAAAAAGCAAAAGACCGTATCTCACTCATCTGCAGAAGCTGAATATCGCGCCATGGCGACCACGACACGTGAACTCTTATGGTTATTTCAACTCTTGGCAGATTTTGGTTTACAATTTTCACAACCAATCCCATTTATTGTGATAATCAAGCGGCTCGACACATTGCTGCCAACCCAATTTTTCACGAGCGCACTAAATACATTGAGATCGACTGTCATGTCATTCGTGAACACCTAACAGCCAGCTGTATCATTCCTACTGCCATCTCCTCCAACCTCGAGTTGGCCGATTGTCTTACAAAAGCTCTACCACGAGACCAACTCCGCTTCCTGATGTCCAAGCTTAACGCTCGTGACCTTCATGCGCCAGCTTGAGAGGAGGGTATTAGATCGTACAGTCACACCACTTACTAAATGCATATCGTATAGACTAGAACTTATCTTTATGTATATCATGTAGAAGTAGCTTTATGATTGTATATATATTGGATGTATCATCAATGAAGAAAACACATCCTTTACCTCAACAATATATATATATATATATCTTTTTGATGAGTAATGTCATGGTGAGATAACCACAAATGGCACGAGATTGAAATATTCAGTAAGCTCTGCATATGGCATGAGATTGTCATATTATTAGTTGCAAGTGTAGTGAATTTGTTTATAATTTTTAAGCGTAAAAAATTTACCAACTCTCCTTTTATGATCAGGTCTTTGTTCCCTATCAGCATACCATTTCAATTTTTTTTTTGCGTGGAAGCATATCATTTCAATTTATGGTTTTATAATTTTAAATTGAAATCTTCTCAGGTTTGCCAGTAGGCTTACCGGAACAAAGGAAAACAATAAATTCCAAAAGAAGAGAGAAAACGGTGAGCAGCTTCTTGGCCTGAAGCAAGTTGTGAAAGATACTAAGAATCAACACAAATGTCAAGTGAGTTGTCTTTATTACAGAGCAATCCCTGAAACATTGTGAGCTATGCATATTTTATATCTCTTCTATTTCCAATAGGTCTGTTTATGTGTGGCCAAGTGACCTTTGGTCCAGCGGCACAAGGGTGGGGAGGGGTTTGGGAAATCTAGGGTTCGATTCCTCGTACGTTGTAATAGAATAGGTATTAGAATATGTATTAGAATATGTATTAGAATAAGATCTAAAAAAAAATTCTGTTTATGTGTGGCATGCTTTAGCGGACGGCAATGGCCACGTCGGACTAGGCGTGAAGTGCTCGAAATAGGTTGCCACTGCGATCCGTGGTGCTATTATACTCGCAAAGTTTTCAGTTATCCGGCATGCCCCATACTATGCCATGTAAGGTGACTGGAAAGTGCGGGTCCGTAACCGTCCAGATGGTCCCCGCCCCACGTGGGGCAGGGACCGTTGCTGCTCGGGTCCCGAAGAAGGCCCTCCAGTTTGCAAGGGGACCAAATAATCGTGAACGTAATGTCCGTAAAGGCTCATCAAATAGCATATAAATTAAGAATAGGATCTTAAATCAATGCTATGTGCTCTTTGACTTGCAAAATATTTAAAAAATTACATGCACACTTACCTCTAGACACTCAATGATGTAAATCTAATAATTAATTTTAAGTTGAGAAGTATGTTATGTGAACTATTATCTTGTAGTGAGGGTCATATAATGGTTTTAGGATTTTTAGGTCCTTGGGTTTCCAACCGTGGCCAAACCACTTAATTTGAAAAATTGGTAGAAATTATTACTGTTGGTAGCACCGCTAGCTAGCCATAGCGCCGCTGGCTACTTGTAGCGTGCGCTATGGATTAATCGACACTCGTGGTTAGAGTGGTATAGCGTTGCTACAATAAAGGAAAAATCAGTATATGGTCTCTGTTCCTTCCCGTTTCACACACAACACACAAAAACACCAAAAGAAGAGTGAGAGAGAGGAAGAGAAAAAAGAGAGAAAAGATCGGTGAGAGATCAAGAGGGTAGCAGTGTACAAACAAGAGGTTGATCTTGTCTTGGGTGTAACTGCATGTATCCCAGTGTATACGAGTTTGCAGTTTGTGCAAATTGTTAGGGTTTTCAGGAAGATTGCTAATTAGAGTTTCTTTATGGAGTAGGTCACTTGACCGAACCACGTAAATCTCGTGCCTCCTTTTACTTTCTGCAGATTATCTTGTTTAGCTTGTTGATCATTGCATTCATTTTTCCATGAGATCGTTTCTCGGAATTGTGCAATTGTTTGAGTAGTTTTCCACTGCGGTCTATAGGAGCTAGATCGGGTATGGATCCGACTCCAACAATTGGTATCAGATCTTGATATTGAATCTGGGTGGTTTGAACTTAGATTTGAGATGTCTTGAGCTTAGTGAGAACAGCGCACAGCAGGTGTTTGTTAAAATTCCTGTGAGAAACGAAAGTTATGAAACTTGCCGAAAAAGATGTCTACAAGTGGTACAATCAAGATAGGGAAGTATGAGATAGCAAGGTTCAATGGGAAGAATGATTTTTCCTATTGGAGGATGCAGATGAAGAACTTGCTAATCTCACAGAAGTTGCACAAAGCTTTGGCGAGTAAATCTCAGAAGCTTGGAGAAATGTCAGATGCGGATTGGGATGAGTTAGATCTAGAAGCACAAGCATCGATCATTCTCTGCCTTGAGAGGGATGTTGCTTTCTTGGTGGATAGTGAGGTAACTGCGATGGGAGTGTGGTCAAAGTTAGAGGCAAACTTCATGACAAAGACTCTGACTAATCGGATCTACTTGAAATCCAAATTGTATACTTACAAGATAGAGGAAGGTACACCTATCGGTGAACATATCAACAAGTTTGATAGGTGCATATCGGACTTGAAAGATATTGATGTGAAGGTGGAAGAAGAGGATCAAGCTCTCATGCTACTTCTATCATTGCCGAAATCGTATGAAAATCTTGTTCAAACTTTGATGCTCGTGGGCGACACTCTGACAATAGATGAGACTAGGACTTCACTCCTGGCAGATGATCTGAGGAAGGTTGCAACTAGTGGCATGGTTACTAGTGGAAGAAATGAGCAGGCACAAAGGTTGTACATAAGGGGCAGGACAGATGATAGAGGAAAAGGCAAGGGAGTAAAGGCTAGGTCCAGTTCCAGACCTCTTGCAGAGAGAGCATGTTTTAAGTGCGGTGAACTTGGGCATTTTAAGGCAAATTGTCCAAATAAGAAAACAACTTGGAAGAAGAACAAGAATGACAACAATAGGAAGGTATAATGGACACAAGAAGTAGGTCTTGTTTTAGAAGAAGGGGTGAACGGTGATTGTTTAAATGCCATCGGTGATGAGGGAAACTCTGGTAAGTAGATTCTTGATTCGAGATGCTCTTATCATATGTCTCCAAATAGGAAGTGGTTTTCTACCTATGAGGAGATAGATGGTGGAACTGTTTTGATGGGAAATAATCATTCCTGCAAGGCAGTGGGAGTTGGAACGATTAAAATCAGGATGCATGATGGAGTTATCAAAACCTTGAAGGATGTAAGGCATGTTCCCAAATTATGTAAGAACCTTATTTTTGTTAGTGTTTTGGACTCTAGTGGATGCAAGATTGTTACCTGGAATGAAGTCAAGAAAGTTGTTCTGGGTTCTTTAGTTGTAATGAAGGAAAGCTGTCAGAGGAACTTGTATGTACTTTTGGGAACAACGGTGACAAGAAGTGTGGCAGTTGGAGCAGAAAGGAGTAGTAATAACTCGGGTGACTATACCCGATTATGGCACAGAAGACTTAACTACATGTCTGAGAAGGGCTTGGATCTGCTTTGTAAAGAAGGTTTACTAAAGAACTTGAAGAAGCCTTGCATGGAATTTTGTGAGCATTGCGTGTACGGTAAAGCACACCGAGTTCAGTTCAGTGCAAGTAACTACAAGAGCAGAGGCATTTTGGATTATGTGCATACTGATGTATGGGGGCCAGCTACGGTTACCTCCAAGGGAGGCTTCAGGTACTATGTCACATTCATTGATGATCATTTTAGGTATTCTTGGATGTATTTCTTGAAGAATAAGAATGAGGTGTTTGACACATTCAAGAAGTGGAAAGCAATGGTTGAGAACAGAACAGGAAAGAAATT
>SOPF01023804.1:0-40303 GCA_012979155.1 Hypericum perforatum | reverse complement strand
GGGTTGACCCTTCAACGAGGTTAGCAAGTAGGGTTGACCCTTCAACGTGGTTAGCAAGTAGTATAGTGTTTACATTACGAGTTACGACTGTAAAATCAATTCTAAGTAAAAAAGTGAGGACCGCATCACTGTATTGGATTTTTGATTTTATTTTTTAAGAAATGGATAATTAATGATTTATTTTTTGAGAAATGGATAATAAATGATTTACATTCTCTTACGAGTCCGAAAATGATTTTTTTTCCTTCAAAATTTGGGTCGGTGTTTGGCAACCCAAGATTCACTATTTGTACATAGAGTCGCGCAGTTCTTGATGGCCTGTAATATTACGCCACTCATGTAGAAATTTTTTTTAATCAATCTACTTGTACGAAAATTTCAGTAAAAAGTGTCAAAATCATTGACAAATACATATGAAAATAACTTTCATGGAAAATTGATTAAAAAAATGTTTAAATTTGTCTTGAAGAATTAAGCGAGTAATACGAGTCCATTTCGATCATATCGCTGTTAGGCTATTACTTACGGTTGCCGCCGGCTTCGACGGCCGAGAACGGTCCATACTCCACTAGGGTTGACTTTTTTATAAAGGCAACTAGGGTTGACCTTGACCTTTTCAAATTTGTGTTTCGTACTCGAGGGATTCTATTACTACTAACCGGAAGAAAAGTGGTGGTAAGTTTAATTTTTAATTATATAAAACTTTTATTACCAAAATGAAAGGAAAATACAGAAGAAGGTGAGAAAAGAGAAAAAGAAATTACAAATTCCAAGGCCTAAACGAAAACCATAAAGGTTATTGCTACCACACTACGACTTGACACGAGCAAAACCATAAGGGTCAACACGGTCGATATAAACAAACTTGACCAGACACACGCCAACGCTAACCATGTTTTTGCCTCCCGTTCCTACCAGCGTAGCCGTAGCCCAGAGCAAATCTCAATAGCATACCCCCTATCATACGCGTGGGCGAAGTCACCAAAGACCCACTACCGACCATCCATTCCAAAATATGATGGGGGTTAGAAAGATCATCCACCTGGACGATATCTATGTCAACCAATCCAGGTATGTGACTAGCACCCTCCCGAAGGATCATTATGTCTGCTTCAACCTACACGGTGTCTATGGAGGACAATCTCACATCCTCTGTGGCTGACAGAATACCTGATGGAATCTGTGTCGCTGTTACAAGGACCTGAGGCTGCTCGCTCTTAGCATTCAATCTCACCTCAGAGTCAGGTATTCAGTCAGTCAAACGATGCTCCGGGTCTCGCATTTCGGACATCACAATCCGCTCTGGTATCATAGGGTCTGGCTCTGTCACTGTAACTGTGATGTTCCCGGAGGGATCCACCTCAGTCATGTTGTTCATATAGAGAATGGGTGAAGTACCCTCCCTGAGAACAACACGCTCAGCCCCAACCTGCCCTAACCTGCACAGTATCTGAGGTAACCTGAGTCAAAACTAGAACATGCGCATCATGTAGCACCTCTTTCACGATAACATCCTCACTAATCACCTTAACCAGTGAAGTTGCATTGCAATTTGGAAATGGAGCATCATCCCAAATGACAGAAACAATCACAAGCGAAGAGCCAAGAGGAACATCAGTCACCTCAATATGATCTTCTCGATAATCAACACATTGTCTTGCAACATATTTTTGAGGAGGGTGATAGTAGCTAACCCTTTGGTGGATTTGACAAAATCATCATCAAGAGGACTATCAGCCCGTTCGGCCTCATCTATGACCTTGGCTTTCTTCTTACGATAATCAGTAGCAAGATGTCCAGTAGTCGTACAATGCACACAAAAATCACGAAGATTCTCATAGACGACGTCCACCAATACCTTCTGTGAGGTCAAATTGAGCATCACGTCTTTGACAACAGGTTTTGTCATGTCCATCTCCACCAGAATTTGGGGAGAAGCACCATGAAAAGTGGTGGTTAGTTGGTGAAAATTTGATGTAGGTCTCGTTTTATTTACTGGTTTTGTATTCAGTCATGTATGTTTATTGAACAATAGTACATTTCTATATAAAACAGGCATCGTAGAATTAGTCATTAAAAAATTTGATATGAACCCCGTTAGAGAGTCACTCGAATGCTGGACTTTCTACTTTGAGATCGGTAGAAATCTCAACCCATTGTTTAAGCATTGTGCAAGAACATTTGGTACTGGTTAACCTTGACCCTTTGCTGTAGCAAAATGTGAACTTTGATTTGGTAAAGACGTCATAAACAATGATATAAATCTGCTTGATAAGTTGAAATATGAACGAACGGAATTATTTCACTATGTTCAAATAGTTCTAAAGAACCAAGAGAGGCGAAGCCACATTTTTTCTATCAAAATTATTCTTCTCTTCTTATTAATAATGTCTCTTTAAATAGGCTTCAAAGTATAAAAAGATTCCTCATCAAAACAGTTCCTAAAAATGGAATAAGTTTGGCTGAAAAGAGAAACTAAAAAGGAAACAAATCAAAGTCTTTTAGGAAGCCTGCAAACATGTTTAACAATCCTAAATAAGCTACTAAAATGTATTTCACAACCCTAAATAAGTCAAAGATTGCTGAAATATAATTTCCTACTAAAAACTTCTAAAATAGCTTCAAACTCTCCAAAACAAAATATGAGAGAATATAACTCCCTAAATAGCCTCCAAAATGTGCATAGACTTTGCATTAACTCCTTGTTGATTAGATTCATATCAAAATTAAAGATGATCTAACAGATAAAAATATGTTGGATAGCTTAATCTTTTTCACATATGGAAATGAAACCATAGTTAAAAGAAAAACAAATAATAGAAAGAAAAGTTGTAGGAGGGACTCTCTTGATTACTCTATTCCAAATCTAACCACAACTACCATAGATGGCTTTCGAGATGCAACCTAGATATGGACTCAGGGCATGAGTTGGCAAAAGAACTTTGGTAAAAATGGCGACAACATGGCGTGCACGAGCATCGACTTGCTCCTCATGAAACTCTAGGCCAATTCTGCCTGATGTGTGTGAAAACACTCATCTTTTGTGTATGGTTTTAGAGTAATTTTTGTCTTTGTTTCTTTTGTTATTGTTTGATATGCATGGTTATTGTTCTTATATCGTGCATAGTCTATTTTCTTGATGACTTTTGATTCTTTTTATGTTTTGTTTGTTTTAGTTGTTTAAGGTGTGTTAAAGGGAGGATGTGGACGCTCTTGTGGATCAATTGTATGCGACCAGATTTGTCTGGAGGAAAGACGTGAAATCGGAGGCCTCGAGGATGTGGATGAGATTGACCTCTTACTACTCAAAAACCAATAACTTCCTCATCCAAAGTTTGATGGAGGCGAGTGAGATGGCGTTGAAAAGAAGACATCCGGGGCTTCAACTTTGTCTCCAAATTCGGAGTTTAAGAGGGCCAAATATCAAGTTCAAAGTCAGGGTCTAAATCTGGCAAAAATTTCTCCGAGTGGGCTGAAATTGAAGGATGATTTTGAGCCTAAGATGGGCTCCTTGACCCAATTTCGTGGCTGCCACAAGGAGAGGAAAAATGTGAGTTTGAAGTGGATTTCAACTATTAAGGGGGACAAGGAGAGTTTTCTAAGAGACAACTTTTGTATTATTGAACACTTTAGACATACTTTGCACTTTTACTTTTGTTTCCACCATCTTCCATTATTGTTGATCTTGGAGAAGAACTTGGAGGAAGAGAAGGAGAACTTAGAAGAAGAAGATCATCAAGGAAGCTTACTCTCTCCATTTTCTTGTTTAGGATTTTATGGTTTTGGTTTGAACTAGTCAAGGTACTTTTCTTGTTTTGTAATCAATACTCTATTCCTCTTTTGCTAGTTAAGTTGATTTTATGTTTTTACTTTCATCTTCTTGTTAATCATGAGTTTGATCATGGATGAATTTGTGAGTTCATGAATCAAGAATGACAAACTTGACTCGGTTCATAAATCTAGTCTGATTGTTGTGAATTGATATCGTTGATTTGATCTACGATTGACAACCCTATGTTAATTAATGATATTGAAACTTAGTAGCTTTAGAATTATCACTTAATCAAGTTAATTAATTTGCTTAACTTAAGAGATTCAAGGATCCATAATCTAGTACTTAGCAAAATAAATTCACTAGTCCTTGTGGAGACGATCCTATATATCACTATATTACTTGTGCGACCGTGTTCTCTTGCACGTATTTGTAAGTCGAGTTTGGATGCATCACTGCCAACGGTATATCGAAAGCGGATGACGGATACATATTTCAAAGTCTGAATATGATTCTGATCTCATGGTCGATGATAACACATATGAGTGCATCCTCCCCCTCTCTCTAGCGGCTTCACGCAGTATGATGGGACAGTCCCATACAGAATTTTAAATGAAAATACATTTGTCCTTGGTACCAAATAGTGGTCTTCTTTTAAATGAAAATTTTATTTAATTTGGAAAGTAATAGTTGTTGTTTAAATGTATAAGTACTATGTTTACATTCCCCAACCAAAATAGCAAGATTAGCATGTAACCATGGTGTAAAAAAATAGTAATTTGACATATGGTTGACGTGGCATTTCTGATGGTCGAATAAATAGAAAAAATGTATGGATAAAACATTTTTTTTACTCAATTGTTGTGTGTTAAAGTATAAAAGATAATAAAAGTGAATGAGGTAATCAATATTTTGATAAAAATATAATTTTTACCCAGATTAAGATATTAATCATCACAATCGTAATTGCTACATTTGATTTGCTAAAAGAATACCGATATACACTCGGTGGTTGATGTATTCTTGTGGTTAATATAGTTAAAGCGTAGTTAACGAGTAATTACATGTAAAATCTATTTAATTAAGAAATTAATTTATTAATTAAGTGGCACTTATTTGTCGTAGCGTGTAGGTCAACATGCTCAAATCGACTTTCTTCATGTGCCGGTCGAATTACATTTTCACGGTATATCAGACACGTAATTTGATTTTCACGAACTTTCCTTAATTGAAAATATGATGAAAACTTTTGAACTAATCTAAAAATTTTCTTTCTGAGCGGGTTTCTTGGTTGCAAAATTCTAATTTAGTTCAACCATATTTCTTTTTTTATAGAAAAACCCAATCGCAGATTGGGAGTCATGTGGCACGTGGTGGACATGCGTGTTCGATATGCCCACGTGGTGCCGTCATTTTTTACGACAAATGTGTCAGCACCACATCAACGCTGACGCGTGCACTTACATTGGATATTGTCTTAGCACTACGTCACACTGTCGTGGCACCAATTGATTAGTCTACGCAGCTGCTACGTGACAACTAAAGTGAACCCCGACTGGTTAATTTTTGTTGACCATTCGGTTGACCGACTCAATTTTTTTACGGATTTGACATGATTGGCCTGGGCTCAATTTTGCACAATAATAATTGTTGATTGGATCCTAGGTCTATAAATTATTTATGAATAATATATACTAATGAAACGAGCAAATATTTGAAAAAAATTGTACCAATCAAGTTATGCTTATGCATCATATCTCTTGCCTTGGAATGGCCTCACAATGATTTTTCGATTAAATGTAAATTTCCTTGAACCACGCCGTCCAATCACTGAGAGATATTTTTGAACATTCTGTTCAAAAAGAGATATTTATGAACATTTATAAATCCTGCTGAGTCATAAACACCAACTACCTATTTGTTACCCTACTCATCATCACGTCATAATGATATGTCTACTTTTACTCTTAATTTTTATCTACTTTCTTTTGCATGAAAATTAGGGAGGTGCACATGAGAACGAAGGGTTTGCAATAATAATCAAATTTAGAATTTTCGATATAGTAAACTTAGTCTAAAATATATAGAATCAACTCGCAAGATCAGGAAATTATTGAATTATTTTCTTCCAATTCAAGACACGCCAAATCCTTTCAACCTCAAAATTTCGGCACCTAAAATTTTAATTTCCCTTCCAAAAATCCAGTCCCGTGCATATTTTAATCTTTTCTCGCTTGGGATTGTGAATTTTAATGTGTCCCCTTCAGTAACTCTCCGTAAACCAGCTGGGTGACATAAATTCACCCTAACAACTCACTTTCTCCCCTCCCTCATGTTAAAAAACCTTGTAATAAAATTGAAAACAGGAGAAAAACCCAGCCCCCAATTTCTAACTAACTATCCAGCCCACCTAAACGGAACATAAAAAATACAAATAAAAAAAATTATAAAAAAGTTATAATCTTAAAGTGTTAAAAATAAAACACTGTCAATATTTAATATTTGGTATCACTCGATTCAAATCTGCATTGATAGTTATTGAATATCCAGATATCACCATATAGGCATAAAAGGGGAGAGAGATTGTACTTCTCATTTATACATACACGTTATCACCCAAAAAAATTATACATATAAGTGTTCCTGCCTCTACATACAACAGTTAGAATTAATTTATTTTTTGGTGGAATATAGTTAGAATTGTTTAAGGAAATGTCAGGCGAGAGTGGTTATAATCTTAGCTGGCAAAAGCGTAATTAGCGGCGGTCAAAGCCCAATTCCGGCCACCCCAACTCTTAACTTTAAAACATTAGCATTTAGCCACCGGTCCTCAGTCTATACACATTCCATAGTACAAATTTTAATGATATTACCAAAGAAAAAAAATACAACTTTAATTGACACCCATTTCCCATGCCGCCCTTTTTTAAAAATCTTTCTTCCCTGCCACCTGCTCCCATTTTAGTAAAATAACAGTTATTTATTCTGACTTAATTAAACCCATGTCAAAAATGCAATTATCATAGTTTATAAATTTTATATAGTTCAATATAGTTCAAAATTTTGATAATATTTATAGTTCACCTCCAATTTACGCAACTGTGGGAGGGCTCTCTCTTCTGTTGAGAATTGTCAGCGCTTAAAACCCCTTTAAAGCCTCATTTTTCTAATGTCTCTGTCCTTTACTTTTTCTTTGTTCTTTTTTTTGTTTCCTTCTCAAAGCTTCTTTTCCACTTCTGAGTTTAAATGCTCCGCCTTGACCAGCCCACCCTCTTAACCTCTTCTTCGCCTATTATAGTATCATTAAAATAATAATAATTAACTGCAAGATCACATTTTTATCCAAATATTTTAGGCAAGTCCCACCCTTTTCTCTCTGTCAACTGAAGAAAACCAGAGAGAGAGGGAGAGAGAGGTACTGATTGGTTCCCTACAATTTTGAAGTGGAACAAGACCAAAGGTTGCAACTTTAAGGTAAGACAAGAACTGGGTTCTCCTTGTTTTTGTCTTCCCTTTTCCCATTCTGAAAGTTTCTAAACTAGACATATTATTCCCCTTTGATGGGTTTATTTAGTGATGTAATTTGAATGGCATTGGGATTTTAGGACAGGGAATTCTGATATGTGGAAGTAGAGTACTTGAAGTATAAGCAATGGTGGATCAGGTGGGAAGTAGAGTAGCATTTCCCCTTCTGATGTTGTTGGTGTTGCTCTTATCAATGGACCCTTCATTTGAACAACTTGAAGTACTAAGTTCAAGAGGAGAGAGAGCTGGTTTACTTGCACTCAGATCCTCTCTGGGTATAAGGAGTAGGGACTGGCCGAGGAAGGCGGACCCTTGCTTGGTCTGGGCCGGTGTGAGTTGCAAGAACGGGAGTGTTGTCGGGATTAACATTTCAGGGTTCAAGAGGACCAGGGTGGGTTCACACGACCCAAAGTTCGCGGTGGAGGGGCTTGCCAATCTCACCAAGTTGAGTTCTTTCAATGCTTCGCGGTTCCTGCTGCCTGGTCCGATCCCTGATTGGTTCGGACTTGTAGTGACTTCACTGGAAGTTCTTGATCTCCGGTTCTGTTCCGTGCAGAATGCCATACCGGAAACCGTAGGGAATTTGACAAATTTGAGTGGCCTGTACTTGTCTGGTAATACATTGACTAGTATGATCCCGTCTAGCTTAGGCCAGCTGGTGCATCTCTCCGTCCTTGATCTTTCTGGTAACAGTCTTACTGGATCTATACCGGACTCCTTTGGCTCGCTTCGGAATTTGACAAGTCTCGATATCTCGTCCAATGCCTTGTCTGGTCCCGTTCCTCTTGGCGTTGGTACGCTTTCGAAGCTTGTGTATCTGAATCTTTCTAGGAATAATTTGGGTTCTACCATACCTCCCCAGTTCGGTGACCTTAGTAACTTGGTTAACCTCGATCTCAGCTTCAATTCCTTGTCTGGGTCCCTTCCGGCTGACCTTCTAGTACTGAAGAGCTTGACGAGAATGCTTATTGGAAACAACATTCTTGGTGGTTCTTTGACTGTAAATGCCTTTTCTTCTCAAAGTCAGCTGCAGGTTGTGGATTTGGGGCACAATGCTTTCACTGGAGTTTTCCCTATTGTGATGTGGTCAATTCCCAGATTGCGAGCTCTTGATATCTCAAGCAACAACTTCACGGGTGTTCTGCCAGATTTCTTCAATGCTAATGCCACTAAGGCGGAGCTGAACATATCTACAAATTTATTTTTCGGTAACCTCACTTCTGCCTTGAGAAGATTCAGTTTTGTTGATCTTTCTGGTAATTACTTTGAAGGCGAAGTTCCAAGTTATGTTGGTTCGAATGCATCTCTTTCCAGAAATTGTCTTCAGACCGTACCAGATCAAAGGAGTTTGAACAACTGCTCATCATTTTATACTGAAAGGGGCTTGACCTTTGACAATTTTGGGCAACAGCAGAATTCCACACAGAAACAAGGTTCAGGGAAGAGTCATCACAAAGTAATTATTTATGCAAGTGTTTTTGGAGGCATCGGGATTGTTTTGTGTTTGGTTCTCATAGCCTTCCTGGTGTTTTGCTTCCGCAAGAGAGGGGGCACCACCAGACAAAGAGGAGTTGGTGTTGGACCAGTGCCTACAGAGCCCAGTCCCCCACCACCAGGAGCGGCGCCTGTTAACTTCTCAAATTTAGGTGATAAGTTCACCAATCACCGGTTGCTTCAAGCCACAGGTGACTTAAGCGATGCGAACCTGATCCATCATGGTCAGTCGGGGGATCTCTTCAAAGGTGTCATGGAAAATGGGTTCCCTATAGTTGTGAAAAGGGTGGATCTGCAAACTGTTAAGCAGGAATTTCACTTGACGGAATTGGATTTCTTCTCCAAGGTTTCACACACTAGATTTGTCCCTTTGTTGGGCCACTGCCTGGATAATGAAAATGAGAAGTTATTAGTTTACAGACATATGCCGAATGCGGACTTATCAAATGCCTTGTATAGGAAAGGAAGCTCCGAAAATGATAGTTTACAGTCATTGGATTGGATAACAAGATTGAAGATTGCTATTGGTGCTGCAGAAGGTCTATGTCATCTGCACCACGAATGTACTCCCCCAATGGTCCACAGGTACAGTTCCTTCTCTTCCTTGAGCATGGAATATCTGGAGTTATCATCTCGGATTTCCATAGCTTTAGGACTAACTCTTGATCTTAATCGACCAATGTTACCATATTGTTTATCCTAACTTCTCACGTTCTGTTTCGATCTGATGTAGAGATATTCAAGCTAGTAGCATCCTCCTTGATGATAAATTCGAAGTGCGGCTGGGTAGCCTGAGTAATGCCTGTGCTCAAGAAGGTGACTCTCAACAAAGCAGAATTACCCGGTTTCTGCGGTTGCCAAAGTAAGCGCCGTTTCAAGGATGGACAATCTTAGATACCTTCTGCATTCATTTTGTGGTCACATATTGAAGGCTGAGTCAAAATAGAAGACATGTTTATGCATGTGACTATGAATCTTTTGGCTTCACTTTGTTTGTTTGCTGTTATTCTAGACCAGTACATTCTTTGAAAACAAGTTTCCTGAAGTGACAGTCTCTATATTTTGCTTACCCCGGGTTCTTATTAGAGTGTTCTTTATTTTCTGCAGGTCATCCGACCAAGGCACCTCCTCCGGTATGTTGCTACTTGAATAGATTCCCATTTCCCGATTGATTTTACTGCGTCCATCTTTCAATTGAATAAGATAAAAGATACATTTTTGGGGGTCTCTTCTAAGATTTCTTCTTAACATTTTGGCAGGGTCAGCGCCAGCAATATGTGCCTATGATGTTTACTGCTTTGGTAAGGTGTTGCTTGAGCTGGTAACCGGGAAGCTGGGCATCAGTGCATCTAGTGACGCTCAATTACAGGAATCATTAGAACAACTAATTCCTTCCATCGATATGAACAACAAGGAGCTAGTGACAATGATTATGGATCCATCTCTTATTATCGATGAAGACCTACTGGAGGAAGTCTGGGCAATGGCAGTTGTTGCCAGGTCTTGCCTCAATCCGAAACCATCAAGGCGGCCCCCGATGAGATACGTTCTCAAGGCTTTGGAAAATCCTTGGAAAGTTGTCAGGGAAGATAGCACCGGTTCAGCAAGGCTGAGGACATCTTCAAGAAGTTCTTGGAATGGTGCTCTATTCGGAAGCTGGCGTCATAGCTCATCCGAGGTAGCGGTGATTCCAGCTGGCTCTAGTGCGAAGATGGAAGGACCGAGCAGTTTCAAAAGGTCAGGGACGTTGAATTCTCAGGGAAGTGGCCCCAATGGAGGTGACCATTCTTCATTTCGTAGATGCCATACCAGCAATATATGTCCAGAACCTAGCGACGAGCTAGACATCGAGAGACAAGATCGGGATTAGCCAACACGTTTGTTGTCCTTGATTCTTTTGTCAATAAATATACAGCAGGCTTCCCATTCGAGTGCCTGTTCGACGGCATTGCAGCGTGCTATCGTCATTTGTGCTGATCGCGCCTGTGATGATACTTTTGTCCCGGCATATAGTAGGTTGCAGATTGAGAGAGGCTAGAGAAGATTGGACAGTGTTAAAAGTAGTATTAGAGGTGGTTATGTCCGTTATTTGTTGACCGAGCTTCTGTGGGGGTAAAGACAGGCCCTTGCAATTTTCGATCTTGTAATTGATTTTTCATTGTAGTTGTTTTGTGCAATGTAAAGTGTAAAAGTCAGAGGTACACTATTCATATTAAATCATGTCACATTCTTATGAGACAGAGTTGACTAAAATAAGAGAAAATGAAAAGATGGTGAGAGATTTACAATGGTTCAAATCGCAAGAAACCAGAATTCTGGTATAAATATTTTGAGTTCAGTCAATATGAATAGAAGAAAATACAAAGACAACAAAAAATCTACAAAAAGTTTCTATTACAGTGAATTTGCAACTTGCAACTTGCAACTTTGACTGTCGACAACATCCAGGCTCCGGCCTCCACTGTGTTATTATTGGTAGGCTCCGGCCAGTAATTGATTTCAGTGTGGGTTGCTCCCAAAGGAGTGGATCCCTCCACGCAATTTCTGTTCTTTTTATGAACGATAACTTTTTTTTTTTTGAGGAAACGATAACTTCATAATCCTCATAAAAGTATATATGAAAAGTTATCATCCGTGCAACTTGTGTTTTCCCAAAGGATAAACAGAACTTGCACACAATCTCGAAATAAGTAGAAACTTGTAGATATTATACAAATGAACAAAAACTTAATTGAAAATATAAACATTAATTTGATGGTGCTAAAATTTAATAAAATTTTTTGTATGCCCTATCATTCCATTGATTGGCTCCACATATCAACGTTGATTTTTTTTTAACATGCTTTGCATTCCCTCTGGCGTGTATTCTGAAAAATTTCACAAAATCATTTATTTTGATTCTATTTCTGACTATGTATTCTGAAAAATTTCACAAAATTCATTTATTTTGATTCTATTTCTGAGTACATTTAATTTTAAAGTTTTCTTAGGACCCGTGTGACAGAAGAAAAAAATATATATCTTGGGATGAATAACACTAATTAAATCAATTAAATATTTTGTCGAGTGACCATTTGGTCTAGTGGCATTGTTCCCACTCATGTGGGGTGAAATCCAGGGTTCGACTTCAGAATAGGATCTCAAAAAAAAAAATCAATTAAATATTTTAACAATACAAATCATATACAAAATAATTTTGTAATTTCTTATAATCGTATTCAACTTATTAAACGAACTAATAAATATCTGGATTCATCCTATAATAACTCCATCTTGGCGCCACTCACACTTTAACACTATCCCTTAAACCCCCGACCGCGCTATCCAAAACTCACTTGTCTCCAAGTCACCATCGTCATCCCTGAAACCCACACTTTCTATTACAGGAAAAAAATGCTGCCTTGTCCGAACCAATACCACCCTCTTCACCGCCTCCACCGGACCCCTCACCCCGCCACCGCCTCCCTCCACCGCCCACATGACCACCCTCCTCCACCAAACGCAACCCCCTACGACCACCCACCTCCCCCGCGCCGGAGAACCCAGAATGCCAATCTCCTCCTCCCCCACCACCCAACCCAAACTCTCCAAAGCTCCCAACTTTCCTCCGTTCCGGACCTTCCGGCTCGAACCCATCTCGACCCACGAGCCTTAGACCCGCCCCCTCTCATCCTCTCCACCCACAAACGCTCCCCACAGTTTCCCGGCTCGGTCTCCCGCCAAGTCCCGCTCGACCGGTTTTACGAGGAGCGGGACGCGGAGGAGGAAATGGAGGTGGTGATGAAGGCCCTCAAGCTGCGGAGGAAGGTGACTATGGAGGTGTTCAAGGAGGAGATGAGGAGGAAGGGCAAGTTCGGGATTACCTACTCCACCAACTTGGTGGAGAGGCTGTTCGATTGCGGGTTCGTGGATTTCTTGATGGTTGAGGCTGTTAATTTGAGGAAGGTGCCTGAGTTCGAGGGCTCGAGCTTTAATGTTAGAGTTCAAGCTGTGGTTGCTCGCTTGGAGGTTGTTCCATTGGTTAGGTAATGTTAGTTACCAAATGCCACATTGTTTCTTTATAAAACTGTTGTTAATGTGTTTGATGTATCTGTTTTGGAACTTCATGGAACGTGTGTTCGTATTCTGACTGTTGTTGCCGAATATTATAGGTGGTTGAAGCACAATTGGGTGTCATATCCGAAGATTGCTAAGGCTATTGGTCTGTCGAAAGGAAATGTGGGGTCCATTAGGCGCCTTGTTGAGTGGTTGAAGACGAATCGTGTAAAGGGTGACTTTCTAGGTGTTGTAATGATGAGAGCAGGGGAGAACATTTTTGAACGGAGTTTGGAAGAGTTGAATGAGATAGTAGTGTATTTGGAGAACAATGGAGTGAGGAATGACTGGATGGGATTTGTTATAAGTCGATGCCCTCAGTTGTTGTGCTATAGCATTGAAGAAGTCATAACTCGAGTAGCATTTTACATGGATTTGGGAATGAATGAGAAGGATTTTGGCACAATGGTCTTTGATTTTCCGGGGGTACTTGGACGCTACAGCTTGGATGAGATGAACCAAAAGGTATAACCTATAGTTGGTAAATAGTAAATACCAAATGTTTCTGTTGTTTCATAGTAGGTAGTTTAAATGAAGTTGGTGTCCTTTCTTATCAGGTTAACTACATGAAGGAGTTTGGCCTCACCGACAAGGATGTTGCAAAACTAATTGCATTCAAACCTCAGTTGATGGCATGTGGCATCGAGGACAAATGGAAGCCCCATGTTAAGTACTTCTACTATTTAGGAATTTCTCGAGACGGTTTGAGAAGAATGTTAACGCTCAAACCGATGGTCTTCTGTACTGATTTGGAGCAAACCATAGTGCCAAAGGTATGCAGTTAATGTTTCTTCCTTACTTGCTGCATAATGCTCTATCAATTGTGGACTTCTTACTTACATCATTATGAATGTTGGTACTGCGCTCACAACAGATGTGATTTTTCGTTGCGAAGGTAAAGTTTTTCCAGGATCTTGGAATTCGAGACGAGGCCATTGGCGATATGCTTGTCAAATTTCCTCCGGTCTTGACTTACAGCTTCTACAAGAAAGTTCGTCCAGTGGTCAGTTCTTTTTCTGCACTTGCTGTGAAGTAATAATCCTTAGTTTCCGTCAGCTACTGTCTTCTAATCTGTTCCCTCGTTTCCTTTGCAATGCATTTTATCGATTAATTCTGCCTAATAGATTGACCAAGCAATTCTCGGAATTTTATAACTGGGGATAGGGATGCATAGTTGTGTTTTTTTAGTATGGATGCAGATTTTTTTTGTCATTTTGCTTACATGAAATTTTGCTCAGGTTATATTCTTGATGACTAGAGCTGGAGTCAATGAGAAGGATATAGCCAAAGTAATAGCTTCAGCGCCAGAGCTCTTGGGAACCAGTATAGGGAACAAGCTTGAGATGAACATGAAATACTTTCTATCTCTCGGCATACGAAATCGACAACTGGGTGAAATGATTGCTGATTTTCCTATGCTACTTCGGTACAATGTAGAACTCCTGCGTCCAAAGTATAGCTACCTTAGGCGTACTATGGTCAGACCGCTGAAGGATCTGATAGAATTTCCAAGGTAAGTTTTTTATACCGCCAAGTAGTAAATTTCTTCACAGTATCTTAAACTGGAATGCTAATCTGCTGCAAAACTTGGTTCAGGTTCTTTAGTTATAATCTGGAAAATCGTATAATCCCGAGGCACGAAGTCATGGTACAGAATCGGGTCAATTTTAAGCTGCGTTACATGTTGGCTTGCTCCGATGAAGAATTCATGAAGAAGGTCGATGCCGCCGTGGAAAGGCGTCAGAAATACAAAGGTTCCAATTCGGATCAGCCAACTGATGATCCTTCAAATGAAGAGACGACTGCTCATTTTTCTGAATCCGAGGGAGAGATGATCTCTGACTCAGAAGTAAATATTCATGATCCTTCTGCAACAAGAGATTTGTCTTCACCAGAAAGTGAGTTGCCGGAGAGCTGCTCATAACTAAAAATCTGGTGCGTGTTGTTGTACATAATACATGTTTCTTGCAATGTAACCTCACCTTTATTGTTGTAAATGATTTTCTACTTTGATATGACCTTTTGAAGGTATCAAAATATTGAACGACAAGACTTTGATCTCGCCATACCTGTGAATTTGTAATCCCATTTTTTTTTTTCTAACCAGTTGGGCATCTTATTTGTACACATTTAGGCAGATGCACAGCACAGAATATAGTGTACAGTATACTTTCTGTTGTATTTGAAAGTGCAAAACATGTTTGGACAACAGGGTCACAGAAGAAAAAAAGTCGTCCACAGTATTCCGAGACCGTACAAGAAATGAACTTGGCTGCAAGTTAGAAACGGATTCGAGAGTATCTAGCTCCTCTTATGGCAGATAATTACTGAATTCCAATCAGACAAAGCGGGTTACTCTGGATAAGCTCAAGATTCACCTACAACAAGTAGACAAGAGAAGCCGACTCGTATTATAGACGATATCAGTCTCCACCGATCAAATATAGAACTCAGCAGTAGAGTTACCTTGTGTCCGAAAAGATCCCTGATGTTATTGATCCCATAAAGTATCATAGTTGGCCTGCTTGAAAAGATTTAAGATCAGCATCATTAAATAGCATCAGTAAAGTTTCAACAACTAGCTCCATGGATGAAAGCAAGTATTTCACCTTTCGAGGGAAAGACCCCATGCAATAACATTAATGTCCTCTGGGAAACCCATCGGTTGTAACATTTCGGGTCTGAACATTCCGGAGTTTCCGATTTCAACCCATTTCTTCAAACCTTCGTGATAACTGACATGAGATGGATGTGTCAAATCCTTTCCACGCCCAATATGAATATGATAAGAAAAGTGTTGCCGTATCTATTACCTGAAAATTTCCATGCTAGGTTCGGTATAAGGATTGTAAGCAGGCTTGAAACGTAATTTGGACATACCTAGCATAAAGTATGTTTTCCATGTAAGATTCTTGATCAAGTTTCACCTCATAGCTAAAGGTGCAAGGAACCAATAATTATGTTCATCATGACTGGCATTTTGACATAATAAATCTAAGTATGAGATGTTTCTAGCAACTAGTATCTAGACATTACACAAGTGAGAGGTTAGATGGCATTACAATCTTGTAAGAATGGCTTGAATCTATTCCAAGATGGAAGCCAAGGCACAATGATCAGTTGATTCAATGGCAACTGTCATGAATTCAAGGTATGGATAGATGCAACCACTTAACCCGAACATAAGGTGACCACTTGGCGAAACCAACGAGACACACCTATAACTCTATACCAACTTCCATTGAAAAGCTAAAACCAAACTTCAATGTGCTTATTACCCAAACGAGCAAAGAAGTCTTCTAGTACTCCAATCAAGTGACCAAGCGTCAGCCCCCGATCACAGACTAGACCTGTAAACAAATGCAGCAAATTAGAAACTTCCATGCAATGATACAAAGAGTCGTTCAATCAATATCTTAGTAACATTCTATAGGTGACCACAGCAAAACCCCATGAGAAAAAAGGCACCTTCTATCTGATGGAATTCTGCCAGATGAGTGCGATCAACCGCTTCATTTCTGAAGACGCGGTCTATTGAGAAGTATCTCTTGGGGGTGAAGGGTTGTTGTTGCGACTTCTAAAAGAATCAACAGGAAATCAGATATCAAGACTAATAAACATGAAGAAATAACTGAAATTTCATGAAATGATATGTTACCCAGAAAAAAATGTCACAATACAGAAAAGTACTGTTTACATACAAAATTTACCCTAGAGAAGTCATGAACAGGTATCCTGTAGGTAATTTGGCACTTTTAACAGAATTCACCGCATTAAGCCCAAACAAAACAGTTGATAAACAGCCTATCCCTTTCACAAGAACAGAAAACATACTGAAGTCGTCTACAACCATGCAGTATCAACAAAACAACCGGTGTCCAGACATTCAGAAGAAACGATTAAACTACAGTTCACAGGCATGATAAAGCTAAACAACAACCTGCGCAAGAGCATAAAGCATTCTGCAAGAGTTTGCAGTTGTATGAGTACGCAATACATTTTTGTTTGCTTCTTCTCTCTTCCATTCATAGTCATATCTGCCAAATCAAAAGAAAAACTTCATCACTAAGAGAATCAGGATAAATGGAAATCAATGTTAAACACTAAACTAATTTAATAGCACAATACCCCTTTGATCCATATCCACCCTTTTCATGAACACGCTTTACACGCTCAACATAATCTTCAGGCAGTTGCTTTGTCGCACATGGAACTGTAGAGGAAAGATGCACAATGTTAAGAAAAAAAATATCTCCAAATTGTCCGTCAGTGCCAATAACTTGTGAATTAAACCTTTGGGAAAGAAGGTATCATGTGAATCACGGGCAGGATGTTGTTGTGGTTGGAAAAGAGCATCAAAGTTATAGAAGCTGCAAGCCGAAAGAGAAATGTATAAGCAGAGTGAATAAGATAAAGATTCCCCAGTCAGTTCTCATGCATATTAGGGACAATATTCAGGGCCGTCTCTATAGGTCCATACATCATGAGAGCAAAAGTCAAATTACGGTACTCACGGACAACATTCTGGCTATCACAAGATTTCTTTTCATTTTCACTTGAAAAACAGACTAAAATTCCAAATCCTTCAACCATAATGCACAACTGAAAACTATAAGTACATAAAAAAACCCATCTATACAATGCCGCAACTTGATAATCTTTTCTTGACTTTTAGGGTGGAGGATAGCATGTACTCCAAGATTATACATAATTTAAAGAGAGTATGGAGACAAAATTATTAGAATTTATAGACAACAAAATTATTAGAATTTATAGACAACAAATGGTTCGACAAAAAAGTTGAAAAGTCCAGCAACCTGCTTTCGACGTAGCTGTTGGTTGGCATTTCCTCGAAACTGCAATAGTATGAAACCAGAAAAGTTACAACTCACTGAAATTAAATCAGCCAATAAGAAACAAAAAATATATTAAATCAGCTAATAAATGATATACAAACAAAAACATAAAAGCAAACTTACTTCATAAGCCGGAATATAGTCTTGATCTGTGCTTTCACCTGAAAAGTAAAAGAACCAAAACTTTTGCTAAGCTAACATAACACATGTTCAAATTCATAATCATAGCAATTGATGAAAAGTTAATAATGGGTTGTTCTATGAAAAAGTGGAAGGTCAGAGTGGTTTACTGACTCCGGCAATCGAAATACATACAGTGGCAAATTGAATTAAACAACAAAGAACTCTAATATGAAGAACTAAAGCTTGTAGTTCAAATAAGAATTGTTCCTGTCATGAGAGTCATGAGACACAAAACACAAATGAAATATAGGATCCTTGCCTTCATAAGTGGATGGAGATAGCCACATTGAGCAGGTGGACCTTTAGCTCTGAAGTTGTACTCTTTGAACTCCAAATTTTTCCAATCACCCCTAAACATCAAACAGATTATCAACAACGATCAGCAAGGACATATATCAAATTATACAGAAGGAAAAAGGCGTAAATCTTCAGCACAATCACACCATAGGACCTAGGTATCCACTTTCTAGAACAGCAGAAGAAAATCCAGAAAACGGATAACTATATGAAACACAATTAATGCCCAGTAGTTTAACAGGAGTTTTCTATTTTTTCTTAAGTGCTTAGGGAGCAAGCAGTGATCACTCTTAGAAGCAACAATGTAATTATTTAGACACTAACAATATATGAAAAGTACCATTCGAAGTTCATATTCAGATGTCAACGTATTTAACAGTGAAAAGCTTTGGCTTGATGATTACTATTAAAAAAGAAAATTATGTAGTAGCACCAGAAAGTCCGATTCCTCTTTCACCTCAGCAGATTGTCTTGAGTCAAATCAGTTGCAGGCTTCCTTCTTTGCGGAGCATAATTAGGGCCTTTCTTTATTGAGTATCCCTTCCATGTTCTAGTGCAGAAGAAATATTTATCAAACATGAGAAGTTAAAATACCAGGTTGGTGCAGCTCAAAACAAAACACCACACGAAAATGATGAAGAGAACATTACTCAAGTGCAATCAGCTTTCTTGTTTTCAATGACTTGATATCAGATTCTGCAATGGTCTGGTCTCAACACATAAGCAAAAGAAAACATCAAAACACCAGAGGCAAAGGCAATTCATGCAAAATTGAACAAATGAACAAGAAGCTGCCTACAAAATACAACATAATCAGCACGTGAAGTCCAAAAGGACAAGAACAAAGTAAATATCCACGGGTATCAGACACTTGAAGAAAAAACAATCTTGTTTTTGCATTTACGTGCTACAAAGGCATACTTAAGCCAAGCCCAAATACAGGCATAAGAAACAGAAATGACGTAGTTTAAGCTAAACAGAAAGCGTCGAAAGGACATAGCATTCGTGATATCCAATGTCAGACACTAGTAAAACTTTGATCAAACTAACCATCAACACAAAACAGGACCCTAATGACCATTAAGTTCATCTTAAGCAACATGCAGAATTGTCAATCTACCTTCTTATCTTGTATCTGTAAGAGAAGGTCCTTCACTCTGTCCTCCACTTGTTGGACCTAGGCAGGTGTAACAAAACATTCGCATGAATAAGATCAAGAATTCCAGATTTGTTTTTGCCTAAAAGAACAACATTCACAACAGAAATACCTTTCTGGACACTTGCTTCCCCATTTCAACCCACTTGTTCTTCCCGGCCTGGGAGCAACCGATCCTGAAAACCACGGGGCCAACCTTTTTCTGAATGCAACAACACCACATTGAAGCTGTTAGTCCCTTAATTGCAATGAAACTCCCATCCAAACGCAGAAAAATTAAACTAAAACTAACCGATGAAAGAACACGAACCTGAAGTTCATCTTTCGAGATGCTACCTTCGGAGGGCACGGCCTCGAAGAGCTGGAACTCCGGGGAGCCTTCAGTCGCGTAGGTCCTACCTTCTTCAGTGAGCACCCACGTCTCCCTCTTGATATCCTATTTTAATAATAAATTATTCATTTTTCCGTCACTAAATAAACTACCAAAACAATAACCAAAGAGAGGGAGGAAGAGAGAGAGAGAAAAATGAGACCAAAACGTCGACGTAGCGGAAGCCGTGGAGGCTCTTGACGACATTGACGACGTCGGCGTGGTCGATGCCTTGCTCCGCCGCGAAGTTTCCGGAATCTTCGATTTCATCGTTCTTCTCCAGGTAGCCTAAGATTCTCTCCTCCGCCGTCGACATTCTCCGGTGACAATTCCTACTTTCTTCTTATTCTTCTTCGTTTCCGTCTCGTTGGTTGTTTTCCTAGGTGGGAGGAAGAAGCCGGGAAGAGTGAGCTTAGATGCTTAGGGTTCTGGGACTAACGGGCCGAGCTTTCTCGGGTTTTCGGACTTACCGGCCCATATTATCAATCGTAAACTGATTGCTTGTTGCCCAAATGGGTCTGTCTGTACAAAGAATCTAAAACATTTGGATTCTATTCTATCCTATCCTACAAGATTTTCACATTCCTTCGCGAATTGAACATAATTTCAGGTCATTTTAAGGGTAAAAAAACAGAGTACAGTTGGATCAGACAATTCGCCTAAAAAATCAGGTCAGACTAAACAGTTCGCGCGGAAATTTGGTATGTTTATATTTTTTATTATTATTAGTTTATAATTATTTATATACCCATATATATTTCAAAAAATTACATAAAAATAAGAAGAAAAAGAATTTAATCTGACCAGCAATCAGGCTGATCAGACCGGCTAACCCAAAAGTCGGACACAATTCCGAGTCAATCTCCTGGTATTTTTAAAAACCCTGCTATCCTATGGTTCTTGGATCCTACTCGTTGTCTCATTCCTTCCTATGCATGCGGAATGGGACAGAGACGAGATTGAAACCCAAATTCTTTTCCTAATATCAAGTCAAGAAAATTTCAAGTTACGAACTGATAGTCACCGGGGTTGGTCGTGAAATAGAAATGACGAGACGTGAAAAATAAGAAGAGTATAGGTGCTGGTTGTTTGATGACAACTTGGAAAAAGCAAGCGTCAATGAATGGTTCGAGTAGAAGTTCCAGTTGAAAACTTTTGATCATCGCTTCTGAAATGTTTTCCCAGCCAACTCTTCAACTAGTCCATAGTTACAAAAAATTGACACGAAAAAAATGTCAAATCTGATTGGCAATTGCTGCAAACATAATATCTTCAAGACCCATAACACAGATCTCCTTATTGTTCATGCGAAAATACAGGCAGGTGTCGTCTTGTAGCATCAGCGATAGAGGCTCTCGGATCTCAGGTTTTCTGAGATCTCGGTCTCCCAGCGATCCCCATTCTCGAGTAGCTTCTCTTTGTCATAAAGAAGCTCCTGCAACGAGGAAAAAGTTCTTTAAGGATCATTGTGTTGAAGCTGAAGAGAGATTATGGAAGGGGAGAAAAGGATACCTCATGAGTCTCGGTGGCAAATTCAAAGTTGGGCCCTTCAACGATGGCATCGACAGGGCATGCTTCTTGGCAGAATCCACAGTAGATACATTTGGTCATGTCAATATCATACCTGCAAAACCAAAAGAAATGTGAGGTACTAGGAGGTCCAGGGAAAGGGGGGAGGATGGAAAGATAGTAGGGTAACTAAAACCCTTACCTGGTTGTCCTACGGCTTCCATCTTCTCGTTCCTCGGCCTCAATTGTTATTGCTTGAGCTGGGCATATCTGCCACACCAAAAGCCTTATTAGAAGAGTAGAGGACAAGAACATAACGCCTACTTCTGATGCAGCATGTATTTGACACAAAATGAACAGTCACCGAGGATATCAACTCTTGAAGTTCTCCCACAAAAACTACTATTCACACTCATTAGCATGCCTCTTCATTAATTAATTGTTAAATAAGAACCTCTAGTTCAGCCACATCCACCTTAAAAGAAAAGCAGGCCAATAACATATCCTTACAGACCTTAATTGTTGAGAGCATCATGTCAAATAAGTGATGAAATACAGAACTCCAAAGTTCAGGAGACTTACAGCTTCACAGAGTTTGCAGGCAATGCAGCGTTCCTCTCCAGTTGGGTATCGGCGAAGGGCATGCTCACCACGGAAACGAGGGCTCAAAGGACCTTTCTCAAATGGGTAGTTGATCTGCAAACGAAATATATAGTTTGATTCAGGCCCAACCATATTAGGCGATGCCACATATTTCAACAGAAGGTCAAAACTTACCGTGACTTTCTTCTCAAAGAAATACTTGAGGGTCAACGAAAGACCACGGACCATTTCAGTGAGAAATAGTGTGTTTATGCTACGCTCAAAAACTGCATAATGGAAATAATAACAGAAACATTAACACCAAGTTCAAAATATAGATAACATGCAATTGGCGAAGTTAGTAGTACACACTTGAACTCCAGTCCTTTGCCAACTCCTTAGCAAGCTGCTCCCTTTCAATATCATCTGTGCAGGTGCAAAGGAAAGAAGTGTAAGAAATTTTAACAACGTATTATATAGAGCCAAAGGCAGAAGGAAACGATTTAATAACGCATTCGTATAACCAAGAATACAAAAAAGTATAATATCTAACACATTTGTACTTTCTGGAGAGCCTTTCAAGACATGGTAAATGCAGGCAAACAACATGAACAATGTTAATGAGTGAAGTTTGATGAAAAGCCACGAAGAGAGAGGCAGGGCTCTCCAAATTAAGAGGAAAGAAGCACGTCATGAACTACACGTAAATAGAATCGAAAATGGCAGATAATATGTTGCTGCAAGCACAAGAGACCTCAAATAAGATGCAAACCTCTGCTCGGTTTGGAATAGAACCGCATTCCAGCGCTCGGTTGAAATCGGTGCGTGCCCTCCAACAGCTGCCCTGACACAGCCTGTGGTACCACGAAATCACACTCTTAGCAACACGGGACAGGACAAACATCACGCAACAGAATCCCTTTCGTCCGAGCAATCGAAATCCCTAAACCTAAAACAGTAACAAAACCCGGAGAGAATAAATTCCCGTCTTCCATGGGAATACTACTTTTATCTCCCCGATCCTATTACACTGCGATTAGGATTCCAACCCAGCCAGAGGGCCAATTGATTTTTCGCCTAAGGCTAATAATAGCGATACGAAGAGGAAGGAAAATTGGGGAAACGAAGAGACAAAAAGGATTAGGGCAAAGGTCAATAGAAAGAGGAAGATTCGATTAGCTGCTTACGAGGTGACGGGCGCTAAGGGCGGAAATGGACTTGCGAGCTAAGATGGCCGCCATTTCTCTTCGGAAGCTCCCTCGTCGTCGGCGGGTTCGCTACTATCCGGATTCGCTACGTGTGTGTTTCAAGATCAAGAGAGATAGAGAGAGAGAGAGAGAGAGAGAGAGAGAGAGAGAAGAGTGTGTCTGTTGTTTGGTTGCCACTTGCCAGCTTCGTAAGCGGGCGGGTTTTCTCGATATCGGGTCAGGGTCGGTTGAATCGCCTGTCGTCCATAATACGACGACCGACTAGCGCATTTTTCATTTTTCTTTTTTTTTGTTACAACATGTTTGGAAATTGGAATCTGATTCTTTTGTAAAATATATGTATTAAATTTACCATGAAATATAAAAAACTATTTAATGTGATATTCTCATGTCATTAAGTTGAAAGGAGTTACAATCGTATGTTTCGTTAGAAATTTTCACATTAAATTGGTAGCAAAAAAGTTGTGATAATCTAATGTAAAATTAGCAAAAATAATAGCAGGATTGAATTGGAATCGTCTTGTTTGTAATCAAAAAAATTAAGTAGGTTCGTATTCGGGTTTTAAATAGTTTTATAATCAAATTCTAAAAAGATTGCATTTGTATTTTTATAGTTAAAATGAGCTGATTTGTGTATTTTTCAATTAAAAATATGGATAAATATATAGTGCGTACTTTTCTCTTAACCCCTTTCAATTCTTACAGAAATTATAATTCATGAATCTCAGTAGACTTGAAATTTAATTTCCTAATAAATTTTATATTTTTTAAAATTTTTACAAAAGTTGTCAAATTTTACTCTTAAAATCTTATGATTCTATGATTTAAAATAGGCAAAGGGGGACATACCAATAAAAAAATGAAAATGCGTAAAATTCATAAGATCGCAATTATAAATCTTAAAATCATGAAATTTAATATTTAAAGCAGTAAATTTTGTTGGTTTTAAAATTAACATTTCCCAATTAAAGATTTATTTTGTTTGTAATAATATCAAACGGTTACTGAATTTTGAGATAGATATTAAATATATATTATTTAGTATAATATAAATTATCATGTAACTGTAATCATAACCATAATTCTTAGTATATATAGTAGTATGAGACTTTTAATATAAATCTTGAACTTGGATTAAAAAAATTAGATAAATTTGAAAAAATTATATTTTAAGATAATATTTGAAATAATAAGTATTTTAATTTATAATTAAATTAATAAATTTATGTTTAATTAAATTTTTATAATTTTTGTAATTATGTAAAATCTTAGTATCCATTAAAACAAGTTTTAATGTAATACGATTTTTGACAACATTGTATTTGACCAAAGATTTTAGGAAAAATTAGGCTAAAGTCCTTGTAGTTTGGAGATTCAACCGTTTTAGTCTCTACTGTTTCAAAACTACTCTTTTCGTCCCTACTGTACAAAATAACACAAACGAATAGTCCTCCATTCCGACGCCGGACTTTTTTCCGGCTAAAACCTTACCTGCTTTGACGATTTTGCCATTCGGTCCATAATTCCACCCAAACCCAAAAATAAATCTGATTCCAAAATAACCTAAAACCTAATCACCCGACCCCATCCAAACCCTTAAAACCCAACCACCCAAATTCCCCATCTTAACTTATAATTCCTAAATTAAACTCTAACCCTAACCCCCAAATTTGATGAACCCTAAAATCTGAAATTAGGGAAAAATTTGTAACCCTAAAATCTGAAATTCGATAGTTAGCTCAGCTGTAACCTTCGTTTCCCTCCAACGATCCCATGAGCTTGTCGTAGTTGTAGGTTCTGAAAATGCCGGTTCTAACGAACTTCTTCGAAACGAGGGTCGGGCGTAAACTAGTAGAGGGATAGCCAATGAGGGTCGAATGATGGAAACTTGGGTAATGTTTTGGGTTGATGACTTACCTTTCCTTCTTCCCGTTCCTGTATGAGGCCTGCGATTTCATGAGCCATGGCACCGAAGAGGAAGAAGTTGTCTTATCCCACTTCTTCCCTAATTTCGACATTGGCTCCGTCCAAGGTCCCAATAAGGAGGCACCATTCATACAAACCCATAGCCAAGCTTCATGTGGCCTCATCTAACTTCGTGTACAGGCTCAACACCGACATGCCCTTCTCGAAGTCTCACCGGATCGACCAGCCAGCCAGTCTCTATGCCACCACCAAGAAGGCTAGCGAGGAAACGCACACACGTATAACCATATCTACGAGCTGTCCCTCACCGAATTGAGGTTCCTCACTGTGTACAGTCTCTGGGGTCGCCCCGACATGGCTTACTTCTTCTTCACCAAGGACATCCTCCAAGTCCATAATTTGCAAAAATTAATATACATATTTACATAAATTCGGTTGGACTGACTAGTAATCTACTTTCATCGTTCAAAATTTTTGTTCTGGGTAATTAAAGTTGAAATTATAAGGTTATTAAAAAATATCCATTATAATGATTAATGTAAAAGTAAGTCTGAGTTATATAATTGGGGTTTTGTATATTTAGGGTTCATCGAATTTTGGGGGTTAGGGCTAGGGTTCAATTTGGAAATTAGAAGTTAGGATGAGGAATTTGGATGATTGAGTTTTAAGGGTTTGGATGGGGTTCGAGTGATTGGATTTTGGGTTATTTTGGAATCGGGCGGTTTATTTTTGGATTTGGGTGGAATTACAAACCAAAGGACAAAATTATCAAAGCAGGTAAGGTTTTAGCTGGAAAAAGGTTCGGCGTTGGAATGAAGGACTATTTGTCTGTGTTATTTTGTACAGTAGGGACAAAAAGAGTAGTTTTGAAACAGCAGGGACTGAAACGGTGGAATCCCCAAACTACAAGGGCTTTAGCCTAATTTGCCCAAGATTTTATATTTTCTCCTCCCTCCACATTAGTACGACGTTGCTTCCAATGCAACACAAGACACCTCCCGAACCGGTGGGTTTAGTTAGGGGTTTAAGCTTCCTAGCTCGAGCCGAGAGAAAAAAAAAGAGAGGACAAAGTAGAAATGGGGACGTTGGTGAGGATAGCTTCGAGGTCAAGAAGCCTCGCGTCACGGCTAACAACATCCCAACAACCCTCAGCTAATTGTAGAAACACCCTTTCTTCGCTTCTCCCTTCTCCACCATCAACGCGGGCCCTACCCCTTTTTTCAAGGTAACTAACTCATCCAACTCACCTTTTGCGTTTGTCTTGCATCTTCTCTTCAATTATCGTTAGTACTCGGGTTAGTGAATTTGCCCTAATTTGAGGTTTTGTTTTGTTTTTGTGTGTGTGTGTGTGTTCGGTGATTGGGTTGATGTAGTGTATTAGGGTTGTTTCGGCGTTGGCGAGCATCGATTCGCTGCTACCGCTCTACAGCGCAACCGCGAACGCGAGGCTTTGGTCAGCCATTGGCGTCGATGCCTCTTGCTGGAGCTTCCTTTCTCATGGTTAGCTCTTCGTATCCTTGTCTAATTTCCATTCTCCGTCTCACCTGCCTGCTTGTTTCCATGTTTTCGTTTGATATTTGCTGGTTCTCTGCTCAATCAGCAGTTTTGCTGATGTTGGAATGTCGTGTTTGATTTGGTTTTTGATAGGTAAAATGTGTTTGATATCTCTTTACCGGATATTGCTTGGTAGCACCTGTTTCCAATAATTGCCTTTGAACCGCGTATGATTAAGTTTCTTCGGGTGAGGAATTAGTTAAAGGGTAATTTTTATGGTAATGTTGGATTTCTTCTTAGCCAGCCGTAATGAATGTTAGTTACTATATGGTTCATTTTTTTTGTGTTGGAATAGTTTGTGCTCTTTTTGTTTCTTTCTTGTTATCTCACTGTTGGTGTGCTATTTGATACTTGTGCTACTAGGACTTGCAACGCCGTTGTGACTTGTGACCACCGCCACTGGATCATGCTCTGTAATAATAGCAGAAGGGGAACTGGTTTTGGATCAGAACTTTGAAATGTGAAGTTTTGGCAAATTTGTTGAAGCTGTTAAGCTTTTTGTTACTGATTTTTCAATTATGACTGCTATATGGCTTAAAGATGCTAGCTTGCTGGCTTCTTGTGCTCGTGGATCTACACTGTTTTACTCTATTTATAATTCGTCTGGGAGCGGAGAGAAACTCCTTGCTATGATCAGCTATTTTTGTTTTATGATGCCTACTACCTGTGGCTTCACTGGTTTCAACACTGATTGTCGTTAGCCATTTAAGTAACCTTAAACCAACCTATCACCTTTTGGCTTTAGATTTTTCGTTCTTCATGAAAAATGGAGATTGGTGATCTGTGGAGATGCACGGAAACATAGATCAGTCCCATTCTTGTTTGTTGAGCTACGGCAATTCTTGTGTCCTCCACTCTTGCTAGCACAAACCTTTATACTCACACTCCCTTGTTTTCCAGAAAAGTTATAACTCGATCTTAGTCTGCAATCATTTTTATTTTTACTTTTTTTTATTCCCCCACTTTTGATTTATTCACTAATCTTTCCGTTGGGCATTTCTAGATTTTGTAGTCCTTCGGTGACAAGGATCGCAATAGCACTCAAGCCTAAATGACTTGCCTTTGAACACATCTTTTCTCCCTGCATCCTTCTTTCCTTGTCTTGCCAATAACAACTTATATTTTGGCCTGAGCTAGGCGCTGTGGCATACACGTCTGTCATTTTCAAAGGCGGGGAATCATTTGCAGGCAATGTAACCTCACAGCCCTCACATAGCTGCTACTATCACCTGTGGAATCAAAGTCACCCTGATTTCTTGTAGAACCCGATAATTACATTCTATCGAGTTAACTTGCCACCCTTTATCAGCAAAACTGATTAGGTACATTGTTTCTCATAGTAATTGGGAATGTTCTGTTCATCTCAGTGCCCAAGCCTTGGGTTAATCCAAACTGAATTGAACCTAGACTTCCGTTATGCTTACACCTTATACTGATGGGCAAGTGCCCTTTGGTGTTACCAGAAGGTGTACCTAGCAATTTAAGGCCCCTTCTAGAATCACTGAGGGTATTTGAGAACATGGAAAAAATGTGCAAGATAGGGTGGAAACCAGGAATTTGGCTCCATTTCATGCTATAATAATTATGCTATTATGGAAGGGCAGAAATTCTGCAGAGGCTCAGTTCTGTCATTCAGACTGCATTCGTCTTGCTATGTTATCATTATTGGAATGAAATGGACTCATTGAGATTTTAAAAGGCAAAAAATTTCACAAAGGTCAATGTATTTGTATATTAGAATAATGAAAACCAGTAGAAGTGAAGAAGAGTATCAAAATTTAGATACCAAGATATTTGTCAACCCATACCGTACCTGGGTTGCAATTGAATATCAAAGCAAGGAGGGACCAAGTCCTTGGAATAGACCTTTGTCTGCATTGATTAATATCATCTATATTGCTATGATATGAAATAACTCTGATGCAAAATACTTCTTGTGTTTAACTAACGTTCAAATTTGATTATTATGTTACGATTTTATTTCAACTTGAATTTGAATTGGTGGATCGTAAATAAAAAATAACAGATATATTAAAATGAAATAAACAATATGAAACATCATTTTCAGATACATCGGCTTTGTCCTCCTGCACGTTATTTCCTCCTCCTTGGATAAGATCAGTAGAAATTTTACTCACAGCTGCTGACATCCCATCCCATCATCGATTCTTCCATTTACCCATTTCTTTATTCATCCATATCAAAAAAATATTTATTTAACGCCACCCAAGAGAAAAATATAATTATTATATACAGCAATTGACCTTAGGATAGAACAGATCACGCACAATAAAAATTAAAAAGTGAAAAAAGAAAACAACTTTAACGGTTGGTAAATCAACTCCAGACCAAGCAATAAAAGGTGACCCAGTTCACTTGTTGGAATTCCAGGAACTGGGTTGTTCACTGTTCCTGATCACCTGCTTATTAAAGCCAATTCTTTCAAACTGTTACAAATTAAAGTGCTTTTTGTCTCTTGGGTATCTCTTTATTTTGTTTTTTTTTGGGTGAATTGATAGCTATTTATTGTGCTGGTTACATTTGACGTCAGGGGTTCATAGTACTTTTGCATGGTTGAGATTTTTCCGGAAAAAAAAAGAAAGTTGTTATTTTTGGGGGAAGAGATCTTCAAGTTCTTACCCAGAGGCGCCCACAAAGGAGACATAAAAAGATTGGGTTTTTGAAGTGCTTGTGGTAAGAGTTTTCTTTGTCTCTTTTTGTGGTTTTTTTTTTTAAATTTGTTTTTTTTTTGACGTGCATAGTTTTGTCTGCTACTGTCTGAAAGAGTCTGTCGGAATCTTCAAGGATATTGTTTTCTGTAGTTTCTTTTTTCTTCTTTCTCAACTTAATTGGTCCTATTTCGTTCCCGTTATTATTTGGATGCCGCATAGTTTGATTCAGGTTTTTTTGAAAGGTAAATGTTTGATTTGGGTTTTAAGAGCTTGGTGTGTGAATTGGTAAGATTTAGGTGTGTGAATTGGTTGGGACATGACATGGAACCTAATCTCTTACCTTTAATTTGTCACTTGTCTGTAGTTAAATCTCTTGCATTGAGACTGTTATCCATAGGTTTGGGCTTAACAAGCACTTTATATAAGGAAAGTTCTATATTTTTCCCATTCCTTATCCCTCAACCCCAGTTCACTTTCCAACCCTTGATGCTATGCTTGCTTCCTACGGGATTCCCTCTCAAACTGCAGCTGTCCCTGCCTCATTACATGCTCGTAGGCTTGTCTTGGTGTCAAGTCTTTTCTCTTAGCATTCTGTTCTTCCATTCCATTTCTTATCAGCATCTTTCTCTGCCTCTTGGGTAACTGTTACTCCCTCGGGATCTTGTATGTCTCGCTTTTGTTGCTTTCCTGCGCGTCTTTCCTAGTGCGTATTTGTTAATGTTGAAATTGATATGCCTTTTGGTTTAAATGGCTTCCTCTTTGGGTAGCTTTGTTCTCTTTAAGCGTCGCAAATTGATCATGATGTGTGGTATAACATTTAGCATTGTCTGTAGGGCTTCCTCTTTATAAGCCCGGAGTCATTTTACTTCTCCTCCAGCTGTTTGCGGTGGCTTCATATTGATTTGGACCTTCGATATGATAATGGATGCAGGCCATTTAAACTTGCAATACTTTCATGGGAATCCAAATAAATAGCAAGCTGGACAGGCAGTTGAGGTGGAAGGATTTTCTCAAGGAGGAGGATTAGTCAATCTCTCTGCAGCGATGGATAATTATTACCAACAATCTAACGGAAATGGGTTTGTGAATAATGGCCATGCTGTTGCAAGGAACAGCCATCACGATTCAAGGACTAGCTTATCTTTATCGTGGCTTGATTTGCGAGTATTCTACGTTAGGGTTAGTAGATGTGAAATTGATAGCTCAACCCCAGAGCACCTTTGGCTGAACCATATTCCGCTGCACCCGGAGACTATTCTTGAAGTAAATGGTGTTAGAACTGGCATTGATTCCGATGGGCCATCGTTGATTCTAAGGAGGGATAGGATAGATAAGATATCCGAAGAAGCTACATTTGTTTGCACTGATTCTGTAAGGACCACCGGTTCCGTGAAGTTCCAGGTACTTGACAAGGATGTTCTTATTCTATCAGGGATTTTAGAATTGTGCGACAGTAATGGTTCTCCGGGGGAATCGAGAAACCATGGCCAGAGATGGAGCATGAGTTGCGAGTCACATGTAACCATAGGCATTAGCTTCTTGAAAGCAAAACATCATATGGGTCCAGAATCACCTACGCTAGAGGTCTATGTGGCAGGATCCTTCTCAGGTGCTCCTCTCATCCTTTCAAGAACATTGCAGCTTAGTTTCCGTGGAAGGCAAATGAGGGAGGGAATGTTGAATTCTATCCCAGAGGACGACGCCAATGAAAGCCTGAATGGAGCACACTCCGGGCTTCCTTTACAGGTAACTCGTTTCTTTTGGACCTCAGAGGAAGCCTCCATCACAACCATCAATCTTTTTAATGTCTTCTTGTGTTGTCCACCTACGTGATTGCTTATCTAGTATAGGAATTGCATTAACTGCTTTTCGCATCACTGACAAATGTATTTTTGATCAATGCTTTTCCTCTAAAAGGATAATGCATAAAGAACCAATGTGAAACTATTGTTTATGACTAAACAAGAAGTTGTCTAGGCTTTCAAGGTTATTTTCCCGATAGTCTGCTCGTTTAACGAGTGGCATGGGACACATAAGATGCTGCAATGAAGGATTAAGTGCATTGCTCTGTGACTTCATGTTTATCTGCATTGTGTCTGCTCTGGTGTCTCTTTGCCATTGACGTACCTAGTTCACACATCATTGTTCTTTTACTGAAGACATATCTAAATATGCGGAAGGGATCTGCTTCGAAGCATGGGCATTAAGTGCAGAAATAGGGGAAGGGTGGTTGTGTGAAATTGTCCTCGAACCTGTGACCAACAGGTTACTAACTAAGCAACTTACTATATTTTGATATTTTAGGTATTGCAAGTTGATTGTCATAACTACATTCTCTTTTCTGATTCATGTCCCAAAGAACTTATTAGTTTTTGCTGTACAGTTATCGGAATACTCAGTTCACAAGCCTGAAGACGATGATTACAATCAGTTGTACTCTGAAACGGAATATTTTGAAGGTGAAGACGAGGAACTCTCATGGTTCAATGCTGGTGTTAGAGTCGGTGTTGGCATCGGCCTGAGCATCTGTCTTGGTGTTGGTATAGGCGTGGGATTATTGGTTCGAACTTACCAAGGCACCACCAGCAACTTCAGAAGGCGGCTACTGTAGCTGTGTCGTCGCACTGCCATCACAACATCAACCTCTGCTCCCGCACTCGAACTCCGGAAGCTGACACTTTTTCCATCGGATATAACATATCTGTCAACAATTATGTAATTTGCTCGTAGCAGCTGCCGATGGCTTAACTTCCAGCTTCGATGAACTGGCGGGGGCATAACCAGAGCATCACATAACTGTCCCTTTCTACTTGACCAGAAATCTCACTGTTTTCAAAATGCACTGAGCATCATTGGACTTTCGCTTGTGATTCTCCCTTTTTTCGCTGCACCTGCGGTGCTATTGTGACGAAGGTTCGAACCTTGTAGACAGAAAGCCTGTTGGAGACAATAATCGAGCATGTGTGGCCATGTATTGAATTCTCGGATCTGATATTGATGGTTCAAAGTGTATGTTCATCACTCCGTCGTTGAGCAACGTATACTTCTATTATGTTGTTAAGCTAAATGAAACAAATCACGGTTTCTCACATCTTATTAGGCACCCAAAAGAGTCAGCCGAAAGTATCACTAGCTTACGCTCTAATGGAATGCATCTACCAAATCTTGTTATGTACGTAACGCATATATTGAAGATTTACAAGACTTCAAACCACCAGCTATCCACACTACAAAAAGTTCTCAGCTGTAAGCAGCAACCAAAATACCAAGGTCATTTATAACTACTGAAACACGAGTCAGCGATCGAAGATTAAGAAGGCTGGAACCCTGGGGCGAACAGAAAAGGCATTGCCTGCAGGATTAGATATATGAACAGCTTTATACAAGTGCAGCAACACCCTAATGGTCGTCTCCGAGGGGCGGTCTGGCTGCACGACGAAACCAGGTTCCGAATGCAGACATTAAATGCTTGCAATCATCAACACTCCGAGTTGAGAAACTGAGACACTGCTGCAGCAACTCTTGCGCATCTGCCAGTGGCAATGTGGAAATGATCTTCAGGAAAATCTCTTCTAGCTCCAAATAGAGCGTCTTGTGCACAGGAAACATCGGAGACACATTTTCCCTGCACACTGCTAGAACAGGAAGCCAGTACTTGACCAGCTGCATTCTCACCTGCAAGCAAGTACTAGTTATATCAAACATAGAGCAGCGGCAACGATTTGGTCATTTGTTTCAATAGCCTATACTCTTCGACGTAGGACTGAACCAAAGCGAGCAACAACCACTAGAATAAGCTCAAAACTAGGTCTGTGGTTAGGCCGGGTTCTATCAAACATTTTGCGGCCATGTAGTTTTAACTCATTCCAACAGTTCACAATCTACGACATGAATCAATTAAAATATACTCTATATCCGGAAACCTAATAAGCTAATCTACACACCAAAAGAAGCAAATGTACTAAGCTGGGAAACTAAGTGAGCAAACCTGAGTGGACGCCAAAATAGCCCCGGAAGCAACAGCCGTGGCAATCTTGCCCGTACACCTGAGCATGACAGCAGGGAGGCCAGGGACGATATTCCTCCACGCATCATCCCGGAAAGCGCGCTGCAAGTCAGCTGTAAACCCAGGCTGCGAGCTCCACTCGGTAACCGCCTTATCAGCAACCTTAAGCTCGACCATCCGCTCAATCAGCCAGCAGAGATGCCTTCCATTGGACAACAGCGTCTGGAGGTTAGCCCTTTGCTTGGCCTCGGTCTCGTCGTGGTCCCCGCGGAGATCTGGGCTGGAGTACTCCTCCAGGGACTCCCTCACATGCCTAAGGCTCTCCCCGAATGCCCGCTCCAGCGCGGCCCTGGCGGAGTCCCTGGACGACAGGTCCCTCAGTAGGACGGCCACGAAGTTTTTCGCGTACGCCGCATTGGGGTAGTTGTGGATGACCTGCGATATCAGCCCCTCGAGCATGTCCACCGAGGTGGCCCCACCCCTCCGCGGGGAGATCCTTGCTAGGAGGGGCTCCGATTCGGCCACGTCGAGCAAGGGAACAACCTCGAGGACACGCGTCTCCTCCTCCTTGGTCCACGGGACCGCCTCGAGGAACCTGAGGCAGACCCTCACGAGGTCCTCGAAGAGGAGGTGGAGGGCGGCCGGTAATACGTCCAGCGCCTCGGAGGCGGAACCGATCGGAAACCCTAGCTCCTCATCCTCCGAGTACATTAACCTGAGGACAGTTAGGTAATTCTCCACAGATCCCCTCGAAGGGCATATCGGTAATTGCAGCACCTGGCGATCGGTCTTCCAGCGGCTGGAGAGGAGCGCGGCGAAGTACTTGGACCGCTCCAGGGCCCACGAGTGGAGGTGGATCTGCAGCGGCCCGTCCACGTCATCCGCATCCTCGTCTTTGTCCTCGGGATCGGTGACTATATGGACGATGACGTCAGCGGTGGAGTGGTCGAAGAAGGAGACGACGAGGCGTGGGGAGGGGGAGAGGGCGGAGTGGGAGGAGGTTCGCCGGAGCTTCTGGGGGGCCTCCGGGACGGAGCTATCGGAAGGGTAAGCGTCTAGGAGGGCGGCGGTGGTCGGAGAGAATGCGGCGGCGGGGCGGGCGGTTGGCGTTCGCGAGCGCTTCTTGGTGGTTGGGGGCGGGATTATCATTTTATATTTTTATTCCTTTTTTGTCTTAGTTGGTGGATAATGAAATAAAATAATAAATGGATATATGGATTCGGACCATTTCTTTCGAGCCGGGCCAGAAAAAGTATTTTTAATTGGGCCAAGCTTTGGTTCCGGGTTTTACCAGGCCCACTACGAGAAGTACAATCATCTAGTTTTGGAGTATTCAGATATATAGTGGGTCAACTAATATCATGTGGAATATTTTCAATTTTCACATTTAATTATTTTAGTTCACGTATAATAATTTCAGCATGGATTGATCAAAATGATTGTTGTTCATTAGTCAGTTTGATTAAGAGAGAATTTATCAAAACATATCTTAACCAATTACAGAAAGGGAATTGCAATTCGACGATCGACGAGAACTGATTGGTTTTTGACCTGAACGAAATGTAATCATATTGTCGAAGTTGAAATCGTCTCATTGGTTGTTGATGACATTTGAAATTCTCAAACTACCGGGAAAAGTCAATGAATATATAATAAGTAAAAATATTCTCTAATGACAATGAAGTTTTAACAATTATAAACTAGTTTACCAAATTTGTCAACAAACAATGTGATACTCTTAATAAGTTTCATTATAGGAAGTTTTGACTCATAGCACAACATTAAGTGCAATATTAATTTATTATTGTATTTTATGTTAAAACTATTATATTAAACTCAAAATCTTGAGATACATTAATAAATTTTCATTACCTATAAAAAATTATCACATAATTTTCTTTGAGAAACAGTTGCTATGTATGATTAGAGATAAGATAATATCAATATTAATTGGCGATCGAGACCGAGAATAAAAAATAAAAAAAAATTGTGGCAAGGCCTACCTTGGATGATGGTAAAGAAATAACTAATGAATAAAATA
Source organism: Hypericum perforatum (assembly GCA_012979155.1). Taxonomy (NCBI): domain Eukaryota; kingdom Viridiplantae; phylum Streptophyta; class Magnoliopsida; order Malpighiales; family Hypericaceae; genus Hypericum; species Hypericum perforatum. The sequence goes on along the minus strand of SOPF01023804.1, from coordinate 5,057 downwards.
CAAATAGAAACTCAAGGCTTTTATATATCTGTAATTACCCTGGCTGGCATTCGCATGTTCCCGACGCCGAAGCACTGCATCGACACGATAAACAGAGCCAATGAGAGTATGGTCGCCATTACCAACCAATTCCAAATCAAATGTTGTTCAGATTTCAAAGTCAAAAGCCCTTCGTATTAATTGCTCTCTCTACCCCCTAAGATAGTATCATTCATTTACTATAATAGCCTTTTGGCTAGGGACGTAGCCTAAAAATTTAAAGAGTAGGATCAATTTTTAATTTTTTAAAATTTAAATTTAATTTTTAATTAAAAAATACAACAAAGTATTAAGCAAGTTTAATCTTTAAAAAAATACAACAATCTTTAATCTTTAACCTTTTGGCCAGTTGGCCGTCCTCTGATTAGTTGATGAGATGATAATTATTTAAGCAAGTTTAAACTTATATTTGATATTATCACATTGTTAACTGTATAATTTTGGGGTAGGTAACAATGTGATTATATGTCGTCAGAGAGAGGTAATTATATGCACATTATCGTCGTTGTACGACACTGTTGAAATGCAAAGTTCCTACAATTTTTAATTAGTGTGCTTTTTTAGATAGCATGTTGATAGGACCACTCTAGTAATTAAAATAGTGGTGTTTTTTTTTATACAAGCAAAAATATATTTTTATATAAGTATTACATTCCTCAAGAAAAGTCCACCAAATATTACATCAATAGTACTGATGATACCACAAGGTACAAGATAATGCAAATCAGAAGACACCGCAAAAATTGAATATATATGTATATTAATCATAATTTCATTATTAGAATTACTACATTCGAGAGATTAACCTAACCTGTCAGTTTTACTTGATTTTTTTTTATATTGTTATAATCTATAACTGTGAGAATAGATAAAAGAATAAAAAAAAATTAGTTAGGAAGCGGAAAGGGATATTTCTGCAAAAGCTGCATTGGATTATATAAACAAATATTTAGAACAAACTTCACCCGACAGTTACCTGTTCCTCTTCCAGTTCTGGTGGGCACTATGCAAGGACATCGAATCTCACAGCACCAACTTAATTATTCATTTTTGAACAAATGAATTGCGTCGGAGATTATTTTACTGCTTTAGTTTATTTACACATTTGGTAGAAAACTTTAATTTAATTTATAAAACGAATCCCTTTCATCGCTTAGTTTAATGTTTCAATAAAGAAACCCACCGACCACCGCCATGGCATTTTTTACGTGGGTAATTAATGTGAGGTATGGAGAATACATGCTTTGGAATATAACCCAATACATGTTGCATAGGTTGATAAGGAAGAAAATATAATAATGTTAAATATTTAGTTAAAACATTATTTTTATTAATTAAAATTTTAACCAATATTGATTTAGATAAATGAGTTAGTGGTTAAAACATTGAATGAAAAGTACGAAACATAAATAATTGAGCTCGATAAAGCAGGTTGATATTAATCATATAATTCGTGATATTCTACCACGTGTACGAAAATAAATGTCACGTCTTCCTAAATTTGAATTATATGGACAACCTGGGACCCACCGCATCGTATTATGTCTGGCAACGGGCCAATGTGGCGCTCCCTCGTTATGAATTAATTGAATCGATAATCCTTTCAACACATAAATTTGAATCGATGATGGACGCTCACGTAATTTTAGGGAGGGACACAATTTCTTCACGACTTTGTGCAATTCATCATTAATAATCGATATGACATCTACCGCTTTGGTTGCCTCGTTACGCTTTTAACATCGGAAATTTAGATTTTTTGTGTTGATATTTTTTGATATCTATATATTTATGAACTGATTAATATATTTTAAAGCGATGTATGACCTTTGTCAAACATGGATTAGAGATATTGTATATAAATATAATTTAAGCCAAGCAAATGAGAAAAGAGAGACAAAGATGTATGGTTTAGGATTCAGGAATGATATGCAAATGTAACTTAAGCCGCAAGATACATACATCCATATTTTTTGGTGAATCACGTGAGGTTGCGTTTTTTATCGTCCAGTAGGAATCAACCATTCGGTTGTTTGTATAAAAAATTTACCTAGTCCCACTGTAATATTTTAATATAAAATGAATTTATCATGAAATCAAATCATATAAATGTGCATGATCTCCTCAATATCTCAGTGATCTCATTCGTTTTCATAATTCCATAAACTTGGTCCTATTTTTCTAATAGACAGATATCTCAACCAATATGGAAGATTTTATGCATGATACCAATTATATCTCATTATATAATGGTTTTTAAGAAGATTTTTTTGTTTATACCACTTGATGTATATTTACTAAGTTGATTAATTCAAATTTGAGTCTAAATTAATATTTAGAATGTTGTAAAGTTCTCAAAATTAGTATCAACATTAATGCGTCTCCATAATTCGAACTTGAGACTTAATTAGTTAAAACAACTTCGTTATTAGATGATCTTTGTTTTTCTTAATTTGTCATTATATAATGGTTAGATCATGTAATACATGCAGGACGTTAGGTAGAAAGTTACGTTAGGTTGACGTTCAAATGGAATGTGGTTGAAGACACATAATGACATGTGAGAGTAGTTGGAATGTAGGGTTATTTATCAGAGTTTAATTGTGTTCTACGTAATGATACATGTTTCCCTTTTGGTCATATTGTCACTGAACAAAAATCTGTTCAGATTTGTCGGTACAGAATGCAACCCAACAATATTTTGTTGTCTTGGCCAAAGATACAAGTAACCGATATTGAATAATTAAACCCTAAATTAAGAAACCTCTGCTATCGATCAGTGATAGATACTTGTAATCATGTGCCAAATAGAAAAAAACTAGCTAGGGAATAGTTGTTGTGATGGAATAAATCCAACTACTGTTGGCAGAGAATTACCCTGTTTTTATTTTGCCAATATCTTTGTTGGATTGCAAGATTCGATGAATTATCGAGGTAGGTGGTTTAATTATTGACAAATGTAACAAGTGTAAAGTTAATGATTTACAAAATTATTTGCTGATTGTTAGACGATGGCATAAAATCGACCGTGTGCTAGTTAAAAAGATAGTTGAAAGTAAATACTCTATCCAATATGCATGTAAATGTCAGAATATATAGAAATGAATAAGCTCGAGCCACATCTGACTTTTTGGTTGATATATAAAAAGTGATAAAACTATTGTAATAAGTATTTTGATTTTTTTTTCTTAAATAGTTTTATTGTTGTTGTCCAACCCCATCTAATTGCCAAGCCATACTAATTATATAATTTTTTTTGTCAATAGGTAAATTTTGATAGATTGACCTAAATTTTTGGTTCTTGACGATAGTAAAATTCGAATCCTCCAAATACAAATTTAAAGTCGGACCCATTTCCATCATTTCACACTTACATAATATTCGACAGTATGTGAATTATACATGTACATTATTAAAGCAACTGTTTGATGCCATGGATTAATTAAGCGTCCCGACCTAAACTTGTCTAGGTTTCTTGAAATCTCAGTCAAAAACTTAGGAGTTAAATAGCCACTATTAACTATAATCCGCTTACTTTGAGTTTAATATTGCATGCCACATCCTCCTAACATGTGCATGTCGCAATGTATAGGTTGTCAAAGTAAAATACTATAAGCTGAATTGACTTACGGAACATCACTTTTGTATAATATTCATTCATTTTATGTTTAACGTAAATTCTTATCATTGCAATTTCAGTAATGATTAATTCGAAATTTCCTAATATTTTAAGAATACATTCTATAAAATAAAAACTAGGGGAGTATCAAAATGATTATATGCATTCGAGCACCTAAATAAACTCACGTACTTAAATCAAATCTCAAATTCTGTTTATTAATTATACATAGTGTTAAGTACATTATGTCACTTTCTAATGATCATATTTGATTTTAGTCTGACGTATTCGGTCCTAAAGTAAATCAAAATCTAGTGGGCGGGGTAGAGCAACTTCCGATTGGTAAATCAACGTAGGTAGCTTGTAAGTAACTTTTACTCCATTATTAATTCAACTATACTTATAAAAATAAATAAATCCAAATCTATAGGTCAATAGGAGAGGCACCAAGGATAATAAACCAACCAGAGATCAAGGTTCTCAAGATCGAAAACATACTATTAAAATTATACGATTTTTATGATTTCACATAGCTTTATTGATTTGGATACTATGCGGAATCGAAAATTGCGAAAATCAGCTAAGATCTCATGATGTGCGATCTAGCTCGCATGATTTTTTTTAAACTAATTCTTTCTTTATCAAATGGTTTGTATAAAATATTTATATAATATTTTGATATTTTTTAAATAATTATATTTGATGTTTATTGATCATTTTAAAAAATATTTAGTATTTTTTAATTTTGTGTAATTTAATATAAATTATCATGTAAATTTAAATATTATCCTAATTTTTATAGTAAATACAAAATATATTTAATGAAATTTTATGATTTATGTTAAGAGATTTTGATCTACAATTTTTCTATACCAAAAATAATTTTTTTTAAAAAATTTGATTTTTTTTTGAGATCCTTCAAAATTTTGATTTTGACACACTCACAAAAGAGTGGACCCCCATTATATATACACCTCAACGTCTCCTCCTCTTGTCTTCTTCTTCCTCCGCTCTCCTATTAATTTTATATCCCCATTATACCCCTCCTCACAAACCCCTCCACTTTTATATAAACTCGCGCGTTAGATATAACCAATCCAATTACATTATGTCGGGGCCGATGAGCTCCACGACGCCGTTCCTCAGCCTGAAGCTCTACGTACTGATCGCGATCCTCGCGGCGATCGCCCTGGTGGCTACCGCGCTGGTCGTCCTCTGCTTGCGGCTTCGACGCGCGGGCGGGAGGCGCGTGAAGCACAGCTCCGGCCTCATCCCGCTCGTCTCCAAGGAGATCCTCGAGATCAACAATACCACCACCACCCTCGAGAAGCGCTTCAAGGAGGACTCCATCTCCGCCGCCGCCGGCGAGGCCGTGCTGCTTAAGAAAGAGACATCTTCC
>SOPF01023803.1:0-51751 GCA_012979155.1 Hypericum perforatum | reverse complement strand
AGTTCATATTTTTTTGGGAGCTTAGTCTAATATTTGAATAGTAGCTCTTTAAAGCTAACTTTACTGTTTATATATGTTTTTTTAAGAAAAAACCATTTGTATTATATCAAATATTTAAAAACAAATTATCCTATTTTCCTTATCCAAAAAATGAGTATCATGTTCTAGCGAGGAGTAAGAAGCTATATATAAAAGAAAGAGAAATAAAAAGAACTATGTGGTAGGATTCTCATGGACTAATAAATAATTATTTTTCTCCTGAAAGGAAATAATATATTTTATCTAAAATAGTTAAATTTTTTTGGGAGTTTAGTCTAATATTTGAACACTAGCTCTTCAAAGCTAACTGTTTATACAGGTTTTTTTTCAAAACATTTGTATTATATCAAGTATTCAAAGGTAAATTGTCCTATATTCTTTATTCTTTGAAAAATGAATATCATGTTACTATTTTTTATTGATAATAGATTTCTGGGTATTTGAGATCACAATATTTACTCTCATAAACTCTTACTTGAAGTATTCAGCTTCACCTATCCCAAAGACCATCTGATGAATATTAAAAAAAATGTACCGGTTGACCCTTCAATCAGTCATCTTGGAAATGTGCGGCAACTTCTTTTGACAATCGGGTTATGACATCTATGACCTCAGACGTTCCATCAGCTAGAGTAGCTAATGCCTTGAATATTCTTGTGGCTGGAGTATCGACCAATGCTTCTCCGTCCGATGGTGGGTTAGAATGTCTATTAATTTGTCGGGCCACATTTGCCAACTCTCTCGAGATTGCTGATGTTGATGCCAGCATCGCCCTCATTAACCCAGCATTTAGAGCCAAGAAACCAGTGACTTCTCTGTAGACGATTGCGTAATGGCCACCGCCAAGATAAACGATCGACTGGGCGACCACGAAAGTGTAGACCCCATACCTTAGCAACCTGCCGGCAACTCCTATAATACCGGAGGAAGGCATTAGCGTGGCTTCGCAGGTTTGTCTGTGTTGTACGTGTTAGAATTTATATAAAGTGTAGTCCATAACACAAAGATCTCATGTAAATTATTTAGATCAACTGAATGCGGAAGCGTACCTGAATCCATAGCGAAGAACATGATCACAGAAGATGGGTTGGCCTTTCAAGTTATGACAAACCTTAGAAAGTTCCTTTAGTTATTTCTGACCTAAACTCAATGGGAAGAGTAGTGCAGCGGCTTGTCTAACCCGGGGACCATGACCCTAATTTATAAGGGGTAAACTCTAATTTCTGTAATTACAGTTTTGCTCATCACAAAACTCTAATTTGCGTGATGTCTCTACACATTAAAGGCCCACACCATATTAGATACATTAAATCTCAAACCTTATTTGATCACTTTTAAGTGGGCTCAACCGGACATGAAAGTCCATTACATAATTATTTCACATATAAGTCCAATGTTGGATTAAAGATCCAACAATCTCCCACTTGGACTATATGTGTAACCTTATAATCATGTAATGTATACCTTATTGAGCTCATTTTGCTATCATTACTGAAATGCATCTTTAACCAATCCCGTCCATCAGTCACATCAGCATAGAATCAAAGTAGTCTTCATTACATTCTTCTCGTAACTCAACCCATCAATGGTCATAATGTAATATAACTGAATGACATAGATTATGATGTGGATGTGTAGCATGGAAATGTCATGTAACGTGACCAAAACATGCCTATTTTCAACTGGTCCAACCTTAAACTTTATTGAGATCCACCAAACCAAAATCAGAGTATGGATAATTACCAAACTTTATTTCTGCAAAAAATATCCAGAAAATATCCATAAACTGAAATAAGCAGAAATATGTCCATCAGAACATTCAAAATTTTACAAAGGAAAATTTTTGCAAATATTAATTCGATCCCCATGTTGAATGGCACAAATTTCAAGACCTGAAAGGAAAATGTCCTCATAGTACTTGGGGTCATGGACTTGGATTTGACCATAAGGGATTCACGATAAATATTTTCTTTGGGCCGATTGATTATTCACATATAAGCCAAAAAATTATCACATGTTCATTACCATCCATTTATGCAAATTAAAATAAATATTTACCTTCCTTTGGGCCGATAAATATTTATATAAAATGCACATACACAACCTTTTGTATTTTATCGTGAATCAACTTTCACAATAGTGGTCACTTTGGCAACTTATTATGTCAATTAATTCACTTTAAAATACATACAAATACTTAATATTTGAATTTAATACACATAATATTCTGAATATTCAAGAAAATAACCGAATAACTAATTTTTCTTGAACTCAATCCATATTTTTCTAAGCACACTGCAAAGAAAATACACTGAATTTTCTAAACTTTGTCCAAAATCATCTGAAATCCAGAAACTAAAGATATATAAATCCAGAAATCATTTATTTTAATCTCATTGGACTTTCTTAAATGTCCGAAGTCACAAAATCATTATGACCAAAACTATACAATTCCTGACCAAAACCATAAGATTCCAAAACCACATTGTCACGACCCGATCTGAGGTCGGTGACCAGCACTAGACTATGCGACATATCGACAACACAACGCAAGTCTAGCAAGCCTCAAATCCATCTCACAACAATCAAATCCAGCGGAAGTGAATTTCAAACACAAATCAACAAAATCTCTTATCAATATACTAAAACCAAACCAAATTAATTTACAAACCAAATTTGTCAAACATTTCCAAGGTAAATGAACAAAATCTTAAAAGCAATATAACTACGGAGCGACTATACAAAAACAAAAGTATAACATCATCCGAAGACCTCAAAAGTAGCCCTCGAACAAAGAAGTGGGGCCTCAACCATGGACTCCGAACACTCAAAAGGAACTAAGGTCTCTGGGAACCTGAAATAGATTTGTAAGGGGTAAGTGTCCAAAGGCACTTAGCAAGGGAATAGAATATAATATATTAGTTATGGCTGGTATATGCATGCAATAGAACTTAATTATGCTCGACTTCACTCAAATCAAAATGCATGATCATCAAATGCTATTACCAAACACAAATATCAACACACGCACACACAGACAGAGAGCTATGAATAGGTTTTTGTAACACCACCTCTTTAGTGATAGAGGCATCCAAATGGCCAAGCAAATCTTTCGTTCACAAATAACAGAAAACTAGTGCACAAATGTAAACTGGCCAAAGCTTACAAATGTACACTAGCGATACCCCCAAAACTATAAGCTCATAGACTAACATCCCCAGTTAGTACGGGAAAACCCATTCATTTCTCTCACACAAAAACACATCTTATTAGAAGAGATGACCCAACGGTCCATAATCACATCCATCAGATGAAACAAATCAGCCCCGAGCTAGCACTCTAGTCGGCTGTTCACAAATTTCACATGCCTCACAACATAATCACAAATGTGTCCAAACGTACCATGGACCAAACCATATGCATGTGACGCACACAATCAAATTCTGAAACAAACATACAACAGACACAACCAAAGTTATTATATGCTATCCTCTTACCCAATAAACATCGTTCAAATGCGGCAATTCCCAAATCTGAAACTCCTTTCACGTTGAGTTCCTTCAACCTCGGAAGAATCTGTACAAATATATACAAATACATAATGAGGTTAACTCTTGACTCTTGGTTTCCAAAACCAATTCACCTCAAACACTTCATAACGACCAACTAAAATGCATTCGTAATCCACCATCGTAAAATCAACCAAATGAAACCAATATCTCAAATCCTTTACACACTTGATTCATTACCAACCATCCCATCCATATATACTCTGTATACAGTTCACTCATGCTCAAAAATGCATACACCAATCTGATTTTACCACACCGAATGTCGACGAAGCTCATCGCAAGTCCAACCGCAAATAGTCATCAAAAGTCACTCAAACATACTAAACCAAGCCCAAACCTCACTTCAACATAACTCCCCTGTATATACTCAACATCTCAGAACAACCAATTAACCTCAGAATCAAAAAGAACCAACTTATCAAACTCAATTCTCAAACTTGCTCAGCTGTGAACTCAGCCAGACTATCCGAACTTCAAAAGCATGCACAATCTACTTTAGAACATCCAACCCAAATGCGGAGCCTAAATATGCTTACCAATCCCATTTTCCTCAATGACCTCAGCTGAGTGCTTATCCAACAACATCAGATTCAAAATAAGTTTCCTGTCGATTCTCTAATCCAAAATCCATAACAATATATCGCAAGAAAGGCACTGAAGTCCTCTATAAGTTGTCCAAATTTCATGGTCTAACTCAAAGTCTAAGTCCACTTACCAAGCTAACCTTCCTCCCGTCGCTCACTGACCACCCCAGAACCAAGTGCTGTGTTCAAAACGATTTTTCTGTTGACTCCGTGATCTAACTAACAAATGGTTTGCACCATTAGAAAGGTATACTTCTCCTCTACAAGTTCCTTTACAATCACAAAACCTGAATCAGAGCAGAAGATTACTTACCCAGTCGACCTAATTTGACATGCCTGCTTATTCCTCTTTCCTCAACCCTCTCTTCTTTTTTGTCTATTTTGTTTTGTGGCTTACCAACTCATTACTTATGTCTATTTTATAGTTTGTTCTTAGTATTTTAAATTGTTTTATCTTAGTTTTAGTCATCTTTGTCTTAGTTTTCTTTATTTCATGTTTTTAGTCGTGTATTTTATTTCTCATTATGTTTTATAGTTTTAGGAGCTAATTCGAGGAAATGGATGACGACCGAGTTAGACAAGCGAATGCATGGACAAGAGAAGAGATGTAGAGGAGAGAAGAGCAAAGCTGAGGACCTGGCGCATGCCAGAGATAGGTGGCGTATGCCAATGATGCATGAGGAGCGAACAACCACGAGCAAGATTGATGGATTGCAAATGACCAAGCACCTGGAGACCTGGTGTACGCCAGGCACAGTTGGCGTATGCCAGACCAGACAGTGACACTGCCAGTCACTTGCCTCTTTGAGTGGAAAACAGTGGAGGGGGCCATGCACTTGGGATTTTTGGCCTTCTTGTGACCTTGGCAGACCATTATGGTGCAGAGATGGATAGTTGTTAGGATATTAAGTTAGTTTACATTTTTTTGACTTTGGACTTTTGTTTTTATGCAAATAATGAACATTAGTGTAGAATAGACAAGTGTGAGTAAGAGAGAGAGGAAGAGAACGAACTTGGACCAGCTTTTCTGTGAAGAACGTGAGGAAAAGCTGAGGATCACCTTGTAACACTTTCTTATCTTGTACTCTTCGTTTTGTTAAATAATGCTTAGTATGTTCATGTTTTTGATTATATTGTTCTTTGCAAGCATGTGTGAGTAGTTGATCTTTGAGTTTGGTGGCTTAAAGCCACTACTTAGTCACGGTTTAGAGGGTTAAAAACATGATGAACATGTCAAACTAACGAACTTCATGCCATGCTAAACTTGTTTGATCACCAAGGTTAGAAGTTAGTTTAAACTTGAAACCGAGAGGAGATAGTTTAAATGGAAAGGTTAGTTAGATAAAATGCTGGTTCGAGTTGCTAATACTCTTACTCAGTGATTTATTGTCCTTAAAGTGATGCATATAGTTGGTTCTTTGCTGTGCTTGGTTGGTTTTTGGGGCCGAGAAAACATCTTATCATTCTAAGCATGGTAAAGAAGCAATTTAAGCCTTTCTAGTACGAGAGTGTAGTTTGGTTGATTTCGAAACACTAAGACCATGTTATGTACTTAGTAAACCTTCTGAATTCGATGATTATTGTGGTTTTAAGTTCATTTTGCTCATTTGTGCAATATAAGTTGTTAAGAATCTGTTTTGAATACCAAACCTTCAAGTAACTAAGTTAATAATTTGTTAGAGTAGTAAACCATCTTAGAACGAAAGTTTCCATCAAACCACTTCATAATTTGATCTTAGACAAGTTCCAAAACCAAGTTGAAGCTTTAAACTCGGTCCTTATGGGACGATATTCCCTTACTTACTCATTTGTGCAACTCTGCTAGAAGAACTGCTGTGTTGGCGCACGCCAGAAATAGGTGGCGTACGCCAACTTCTGCCATCCGAGGCAAAAACTCTCATGCCAGAAGAGTTGGCGTACTCTAACTCTTAAGAAAACGTATCAACTGGCGCACGCCAGGAACTTCTGGCGTACGCCATGTCGTCCAGACAGACGACCTGTCATCTAGAGAAACATCAGAAAACTTAAGAAAAAAAGCAGACCCTCTCGTCTGGGAGGCTTGAGGAACAAATTGGCGCTGTTGCCGGGGATTGAGTTTTAAATACTTGATTTGGTGAACGAACTTGGCTTAGGAAAAATTTTTACGTGTTCTAATAATAGTATAATATAATATATAAAAAAACAAAAAGATTTTTTAGTGTTAATTTTTAGCATTACTTGCAAAACAAGTTACTAAGGAGGAAAATTATGTGCATGCCCTTAACCAGGTCAACCAAAAACCTTCTGTTAGAATTTGAAGAAGACATTACTCGATTAGAAAGGTCATTGCGCAAGGAAAAAAGAGATAAATCAAGGATGGATCAAAGACAAGAAGGACAAGGAGCTGAGGCTCAAGCACCTCGACAATCTCCATTGGACCATGGAAGACCGACATATGAAGGAGCAAAAATAGGAATCCAGCATCCAGCTATTGAAGCTAATCACTTCGAAATCAAGCCGGCAGTGATTCATATGCTTCAAGCATCAAGTCAGTTCTATAGATTACCTAATGAAGACGCAAATGACCATCTTGGAAACTTCATGGAATTAGCTGATAACTTCAAGTATCAGGGAGTTTCTGATGATGTCGTTAAGATAAGAATATTTCCATACGTGCTTAGGGACAAGGCTAAACTGTGGTATAAGCAACTTAAGGATACTCAAATAACTACTTGGGCAGAACTTGCAAATGCTTTTCTGGATCAATATTTCCCATACTCAAGGACAAGTAAGCTAGTCAAGGAGATCACAAATTTTGAACAATATGAAGAAGACTCTTTGAGTGAAACTTGGGAGAGATTTAAGGGATTATAGAGGAGTTGCCCACACCATGGTTTATCAAAGGAGTCTTTGCTAAAGACTTTTTATTTTAGCCTTTCACCGACAACAATGGGAACTGTTGATGCTGCTTCCAATGGGAATTTTCTGAGGAAGGAAAGAGATGAAGCCTACCATGTTCTGGAAGAGTTGGCAGCAACAAATAGGATAATCGCAAATGAAAGAAAAAAATAGCCTGTCAGAGAGCTTAGAGAACTATCTGAGCAAAGTGAGAAGAGAGGAATGATTGAACTTGATGCTTCCTCATCATTACAAGCTCAGGTAGATTTAATGGCAAAACAGTTACGTGAATTAATCTGTAGCAAAGTTGATGCTGTCGCTATTCAACAAAATTGTGAAGCGTGTGGAAACATTGGCCACGACATGAGTCAATGTGCCATGATGAACCAACAAACTGAGCCAGTTAATTTTGTTAGTGGTCAAGGACAAGCAGGAAATAGGATGGGGAACAATCCATATTCTTCAACATACAATCCTGGATGGAGGAATCATCCAAATTTCTCGTGGAAAGATAGGAGCAATGAAGATAACATGGCAATTGTTCCTGATAAAGGACTACCATTACGTGCACCACAACAAGGACCACCACCTGGTTTTCAACCACATGGATTTTTGGGAGAAAGAATGGGGGCCCTAGAGGAAAGATTTGACAAGGTAGAGAAATTCATCCAACAGACTAGAGAATCATCTACTAACCAAAGCCAAATCTTGAAGGCCTTAGCAAGCCAAGAGGCAAGGCAAAATAATTTGGAACAATTCCTTAGGGGGCAATCAACTGCCATGCGAAACAATGGAAATACAACTTGGGAAAATTGCAAAGGCAAATGCCCAAAGAGCTTCAGGTTCACTCTCTAGTTCTACTGAAGAAAATCCTCGAGGTCACATAAATGCTATCGCTTTAAGGAGTTGTAAAGAATTAGCCTCTCAAACAGTCAACAAGAAGGCTAAAGAAAGTGAAGTGGTGGACTCTGACAAAGATAAGGTTGACGATGTTGTGAAAGAGAAAGTTGAATAACTACCTCAAGAAAAAATTTTACATGATAAAGTTGCAGTAGAAGAAGAAGTTTACATACCGCCACCCCCAATGATTCCCATTCTACCTTATTCGCAAAGGGTAAAGAGAAAGTCGGGAATGGATGAGAAATTCCTCCGTTTTATGGAAAAAATGAAAGATGTACAAATCAGTGTCTCTTTTCTTGAGATGCTAGATCAAGTTCCACACTATGCCAAATTTCTTAAGGAACTCGTCACGAAGAAGAGGAGGTGGGAAGATAAAGAGACAGTCGCCCTCACGGTAGATTGTAGTTCTCTAATCTTGAAAAATATTCCCACTAAGCTTCAAGATCCTGGGAGTTTCACTATTCCTAGTTTTATTGGTGACATAGAGTTTCCAAAGTGTTTATGTGATTTAGGCGCAAGTATTAACTTGATGCCTTTATCGACATTTCGCAAACTTGGGCTGTGTGATGTTAAGCCAACTTCGATGCTACTCCAGTTGGCAGACCAAACTATAAAGAAACCATTTGGTGTGGTTGAGGACGTCCTGGTAAAGATCGACAGGTTCATCTTTCCAGTAGACTTTGTGGTTCTGGATTTTTCGGAGGACAAAAATTGTCTACGAATTGGAGATGAGAAGGTTGAGTTTAAAATGACAAGTGTGATGCGTCATCCTCTTGATGAAGGGATGTGTATGAAAATAGATGTTGTTGATGAATGTATTCTCGAATGTTATAAGGAAAATATTTTGAGAATAGAAGATAAAGGACAACACGAAGAAGAAGAGGAAATCGTGAAGGAAGTTAAGGAGGATGTCGATACAAAAAGTCTACTTGAGGAATTGGAAATTCATTTGAGATATCGAACTCCACCCTCAATTGTGAAAGCTCCATCCTTGGAGTTAAAAGAACTACCTTCGCATCTAAGATATGCATTCTTAATAGATGGAGGTAGGTTACCAATTATAATCTCGAACAAGCTCTCTAAAGATGAAGAGAACAAAGTGCTCACAATAGTGAACAAACGAATTAAGGCAATTGCATGGCAAATTTGAGACATTAAGGGGATAAGCCCAGAAATTGTAATGCACCATATTCATATGGAGGATGGAGCAAGGCCTAGGGTAGACCGACAAAGGCGACTGAATCCTAACATGAAAGAGGTTGTAAAGAAGGAGGTGATCAAGCTTCTAGAAGCAGGCATTATTTATCCAATTTCGGATAGTGAATGGACTAGTCCAATCCATTGTGTTCCCAAGAAAGGGGGAATGACAGTGGTGATCAATGATGAGGGGGAACTCATTCCAACACATACTGTTATCGGTTGGAGAGTGTGTGTTGACTATAGAAAATTAAATGATGCCACACGAAAGGATCATTTTCCTTTGCCATTCATTAATCAAATGTTGGAAAGGATAGCGGGGTATTCTTACTATTGCTTTTTAGATGGGTACTCAGGGTACAACCAAATAGCAATATACCCCAGAGATCAAGAGAAAACATCTTTCACTTGTCCTTTCGGTATTTTTGCTTATCGTAGAATGCCTTTTAGATTAAGTTGTGCCCCAGCAACATTCTAACGTTGTATGGAGTCCATCTTTTGGGAGATGAATGAGAAGATTATGGAAATCTTAATGGATGACTTCTCTGTATTCGGTAACTCATTTGATCATTGTTTGGAGAATCTTGATAAAGTGCTGGAAAGATGTGAGGAAAAGAATCTTGTGCTAAACTGGGAAAAGTGCCATTTTATGGTAGACGAAGGAATAGTTCTTGGGCACAAGATTTCTAAAGTTGGAATGGAAGTGGATAGAGCTAAGATGGATGCGATAGAGAAGATGATTGCACCAACCACGGTTAAAGGAATTAGAGCCTTTTTAGGTCATGTAGGCTTTTATAGAAGATTCATCAAAAACTTCTCTCTAATCGCCAAGCCTCTGACAAACCTGTTAGTAAAGGACGTGTCCTTTAATTTTGATGAACAATGTCAGAAGGCATTTGATGCCTTAAAGAAAGCTTTAGTATCAGCTCCGGTTATTTCATTGCCGGATTGGAAACTTCTGTTTGAGCTAATGTGTGATGCAAGTGACTTAGCTTTGGGTTGCATACTTGGACAAAAGAAAGAAGGGAAGGTCCATGTCATCTATTACACAAGTAGAGTGCTGGCAGGGGCTCAACTAAATTATACAACCACAGAGAAAGTGTTACTTGCAGTCGTCTATGCTTGCGACAAATTCAGAGCATACTTGCTTGGTTCAAAAGTTATAGTCTATACTGACCATGCAGCTTTGAAGTATTTATTCTCAAAGCAAGATGCAAAACCGCGCTTAATGCGCTGGATTTTGTTACTTCAAGAATTTGATTTGTCAATTAAAGACAAGAAAGGAGCTGAAAATGTTGTTGCAGATCATCTCTCTTGTCTAGAGAAAAGCGACGGGATGGAGAAAAATGGTAACATACAAGAAGCATTTCCTGATGAAACTCTGATGACGATGAGTAGAGTGGACGCCCCCTGGTATGCAGATTTTGCCAACTTTTTAGTTGGAGAAATTATTCAGCAGGCCTAAGTTATCCTCAAAGGAAGAAATTCTTAAGGGATGCTAAATTGTTTGTTTGGGATGATCCATATCTCTTTAAGAGATGTAATGATGGGGTGCTTCGACGGTGTATTGCTGATTGGGAAATAGCTAATGTTTTAGAGCAATGTCATAATACTACTTACTCAGGTCATTATGGAGCAACAAGGACTGCAACAAGGGTATTTGAGTACGGATTTTATTGGCCCTACATATTTAGAGATGCACGTACCTATGTGGAACAATGTGATCGCTGCCAGAGAACAGGTAACATTTCAAAAAGAAATGAGATGCCATTATCTGGTATTTTAGAGGTTGAGCTCTTTGACGTATGGGGGTTGGACTTTATGGGACCTTTTCCCACATCAAATGGCAACAAATACATCTTGGTTGGAGTTGACTACGTTTCAAAATGGGTAGAAGCTTTGGCGTCACCTACAAACGACGCTAGAATAGTTATCCAATTTCTTAAGAAACTCTTTTCGAGATTTGGTGTGCCACGAGCAATAATTAGTGATGGTGGATCACATTTCTGCAATAAACCATTCGAAATCCTACTTAAAAGATATGGGGTAACTCATAAGGTGGCAACACCTTATCATCCCCAAACAAGCGGACAAGTGGAGCTTTCGAATCGAGAGCTCAAAAAGATTCTGGAAAAAATGGTTGGATCGACAAGGAAAGATTGGTCGAATAAGCTCGATGACGCCTTATAGGCATATCGAATGGCATTCAGAACTCCAATAGGAATGTCGCCCTACAGACTAGTTTATGGCAAAGCATGCCATCTTCCTGTGGAACTTGAGCATCGTGCATTCTGGGCCATCAAGACCCTTAATTACGATTACAAAAAGGCGGGAGAATGAAGAATTCTCCAACTCTATGAGTTGGAAGAAATTCGAGATCTTGCATTCGAAAGCTTAAGACTCTACAAGGAAAAGACAAAAAAAAGACATGATGCCCATATTATCAAAAAAGATTTTAAAGAGAGTCAACATGTTCTTCTTTTTAACTCTAGATTTAAACTCTTCACTGGGAAGCTCAAATCTAAATGGAGCGGACCTTATACGATTATGAAAGTGTTCCCTTTTGGGGCACTTGATTTACAAAGTACCAAGGGGGAGGTATTCAGAGTTAATGGCCAAAGATGCAAAATCTACATGGGAGGAGACATCATTAACCAAATTGCAGAAGTGCAATGGGTTAATATGTTGAATAATGCATAAACACGAAAGTAGTAAAGCTGACGACTCTAAATTAGCATGTCTAGATTTATTAGGTTCATTTTTATTTTTATTAGTATTTACTTCTATTATTTTGCTAATATGGACTATATTATTTTCTTTTATGTGCAGAATTACAAGAGAGGAAGAAATGTTTTGCTCAAAGTACATTTTACTAGTAAGTTTCCTAGTGAAACATAAACTTCCACTAGAAATTTACCTAGTTATTCTCCGTACAGCAAAAGAAACTTTGAGAATCGAGCGTCGTGACTTACGACATGCTAGTCACCCTTTGCCAAAAGTGAGAGCCGTGGAATTAAATGGTGGTTCCACTAGGCGTAACGCCAGGAGAGTCGCAAGGAAAGGAACTAGTACATCATGGTACTCTGATTGTGAGGTGTGTCTCTTGAAACAACAAGAGATGAATCAGTAAGAAAAGTGTTTCTCTTTTACCTATTAGAGGATAAAGAACAGGATGTTTTGTGTTAAGTATATATTGTTGCTTAGATTACTAATCTCAAAGAAAATTCTAATGGACATTTGTCTCGTCATTCTAAAGCAAGCAAAAGAAACGTTGAGACTAGAGAGATGCGAAGTGAATTTAGATAGACATTCGAGAGGATCACAGTGTGCCTATAGATGAAGGATGGCGAGATTTGGTTTTTGTCACAAGTGTGGGAAGTTAGAGCACGATGGTGTTTGCAGCAAACATACTACAATTTCGCAAACCGAGAGAACTGTCTTGTTGCGTCAAGACCCCATTAAGCTTCGTGCTGAAAGGGTTGCGAGACCAGGGAGTTTGTCTTGGTACACGATTGAGGAGTTGTGTGAGCGATGGATATCGAAGTTGCACCTTTGATGGTGATTGCATCAGAGATAGTATTATACGCCAATCGAGTGACTGTGCTAATACATCGCGACCTTATTAGGCTCCATGCCGAAAAAGTCACGATAATTGACAATCCATCAAAGGAATGACCCATCAGAATGGGGCATCTGGTTTTCAAGCTTTCCAGGAACGCAGCGTACATAAAAGCCAAAAAAAAATCAAAACAAAAAAAAAGAAAAACAAAAAAAAATTTAGATTAGATTGAATTTTATTTTGTACTTTATAAGTTTGTAGTTTGTATGTATTTAGTATAGGTATAGTACATCGTATATAGACGACGTACTAGGAACTGTTCATTCACGAAGAACAATAGCGTATGCCATATCAGCTGGCGTACGCCGTACCACTTGGCGCACGCCAGGTAGGGCAGATTCTGGACCTATAAATTCTGAGCTAGTCGCATTTTGCCATAACCACCAAGAACAAGCCACATTTTGTCAAATACACTTCCCCCACCCACATCCGAAAATTTCAATCAAAAATCATGAGCTTAAGCCTCTTCACCCTCTGACAAATAAACGGTGGAACGACTTCGACAATGGGGGACAAAGCAAGAGCAAACCGCACCTTTTACGAAGAAAGTGATAGGGAAATCCTTTTTCTTTTTGGTTTAATCGTACTTTTTTAGGTTCTTTTTATATATTTCGCTTTAAATTTTGTTCCGTAGATTGTCGTTGCCACTTTCAGTGTTCTTGAATAAAAATCTATGTTCTCGTGCATTTATTTATTCGTTTGTGCGAAGTATATGTATACGACCAATCGAAATGGTAATTTCCCTATGTGTTGGCGCGCGCCATGTTGCGGCTGAGAGGCCTATAACCTCTTGGCCAAAACACCAAAAATTCATGACTGGCGTACGCCAGAAATCATTGGCGCACGCCAATTATGCCCAACATGAAAACCTGGCATACGCCAGGTAGGTCAGAAAGGGGGAGTATAAATTCGGAAGTGGCCGATTTTTACTCACAATTGACAATCCACAAGAATTCTCAGATCCGAAACCTAGATCTACTCTTGCCTGAGCAACCCGGATACATTGCCCACATTACCCAACTCTCGAAAGACGATTAACAATGTCAGGAACTGAAGGATCTAGCCGGGTGAGCAAGAGGAATACAGGGAAGCGCATACGGACTCTTACACCATCGGGGTCAGATTCTTCATCAGATCGACCCAGAGACATCCGCCACTGCTACAATGCTCCCTTCGCAATCTTCAACGATTGGGAGAGAGAAAGGTACCAAAGATTTTCTCAACTCACTACTGTTAGTCATTTTAAGATTAATTGGAATGAGATGAGAATTTTAGGGGTAGCTGATGAGTTGGATGAGGCTTTTGATAAGATGGTATGGGGGTACTTTAAGGAAAGAACAATTTTGGCTAGACAGGAGTTAGCGATGGAGTTCTACTGCACTCTGCAGGTTCAGGCAAATAGGCGTTCATTTTCTGCACGAGTATTTGACACTGATTTTGAGATGGATGAAGTTGAATTTGTTGACCTGTTTGAACTTACGAGTGGTGGTGGAGCTTTAGATTTTCATCCCACTAGGTTAGCCCATCAAGCATGGCATGAGATTACTAGTTTCACTAGATACGAGTCGGGGAGGGCGCCTAACGCGCTGATTAGAGAACCATACTTGGGTATCCTCCATTGCTTTATGACTCTGACCTTTTGTGGTCAATGGGAAGAGTCTAAAGTGTTCCGTTCTCAGCTTTATGCCATTGACTACCTCTGCCACGATGTTAGGTTTAGCACTTATGCTATGGTGGTTGACTGCTTTGCACGTTCTATTAGCGATAGGGAACCTAGGCATCTATACCTAGGTCATATCATTTTTCGCATTGCACGTCACCGCTTTCCTTCGAGATTTTCAGAGTACACATGGTCGTATGTAGAGCCGGTGGATCTTGACATCGACAAGCTCAACTACAGCAAGCTAATTAAGACGACGATGATGAGAGATGGTAAGGAGATAGTGCGATATACGCCATGGAAGGAGCACCAGGCGGTCGTAGCTACCCATACCAGATTGGGCCTCGCAATGCCTACGCAAGTACCTGACCCTCAGGAGCTGGATCAGGAGGAGGAGGAGCATCATGATGAGGCTGGACCCAGCCATCAGTCTCCACGCTCGCAGGTAGATCTTCATGACCAGTTTTCTGCGATGCAGTTGCAACTGCAGGGCTACGGAGACCAGCTTCAGGGATATGGTGTCCAGCTTCAACATTTAACGTCGGTGATAGCTCGTATAGAGGAGCAGCAGAGAGCTGAGTAAGAGGAGCAACGAGCATTCAGAGTAGAGCAGAGGGCACACGCGGCATGGATGAGACAGTGGGCCGAGAACTTCGGTAGTGGATTCAGCTTTCCACCACAGTCACCAGCACAGGATTGACAGGGAGCTCCTACTTCCTTAATCTTTTTATTTATTTATTTTACTTTCTTTGCTTTTTTTTTGTTTTAGATTTCATTGTGTGTGTTTGTTTGCTTATCTTTGTTTTTGCCTACTTGCATGTTTGTTCTTTTTATACTTGTGTGATATTTGTGTTTTTGATTGCGTGTATTAGACACCTTGAGGACAATGTGTCATTCAATTGTGGGGGAGGGTTCCTTCCAGGAAGGAATCTTTCTTTTTAGGACGTTTAAAGTGTCTAGGTTGTATAGGTTTAGACGTGGCATGAATTTATCAAAAATTTGACCCCCTCAAAAATTTTCAACTTGTGTTAGAATTTTATCAAGCTCTTAGTTAGGAATTTAATTCGAGCACAATGCCTAGGAATTGGTAGAAACCTCACACTCTGTTGTTTAGGAAGGTAGTTTCACTATGTAGACTAGACTAGAGAGTTTTTTAGTGTACCTTGTGAGGTTTGAGCCGATGGAAGAGACACCATTCTCTATTTTTCATGAGGTGCATACTAGTGTTAGTTAATCGAGGCATCCTACTAGTACTTATTGTGGTCTTGGTTGCGTGGGAGTTGTGAGATAATGGGGCATTCTTTGATATTTGAGCCTAGAGCCTTAGAGCCAAAATCCCTTATTACCGTTTGCATAAAACCATTTGAGCCGAGCCTTTTTATTGATCTTAGATGAGGAAGCCAACTATGACCCTATTATCCACCATCTTCCCTACCTTTGATCATCCGATTTGAGGACTTTTAGGTTACGCTTGTTGGGAATGTTTGTATTATGATAGGTCGGTATCTGAAACCAACTTGGGATATATGTTGGGATTTTATTTTTTTTAGTTTATGACCATGTTGAGAAGCCGAGTTTTGCTTAGACACGTGCATGAGTTATAGCATGTTGAAAAAGAAAAGAAAAAAAGTGAAAAGAAAAGAAAAGAAAGAAAAAAGTGAAAAGAAAAGAAAAGAAAAGAAAAGAAAAGAAAAAAAGTGAAAAGAAAAGAAAAAAAATGTGTGAAGTCAAATAAGCATGAGTTTAGGCAAAACTTGGGCTTCTAGGTCTTTGTATATTGGGAGATTGGGGAGTGTACGTTTATTATACTTGGTGAGGATGTTTTAGATTAGTCGAGTGACTGCTTAGTTCATGTATTGAGTCCTCGGATTGGGTGGTTTAGCCACTTCCCATATATTTTACCTCACCCTGACCTTCAACCCCATTACAACCCGATGAAAAAGCCCCCCGATCATTTACAATCATTGCGACTTTTAGGTAGCGCTGAGTAGGACATAGGATGCTTTGAGATACTGACCTGTATGCGAGTGATAGGAAGTTGACCATACACTTTACTGTCCTCGAGAGTTTAACCTTCTAGTGTCTTTTACATAGAGTTAACACTTTCTTAAACAATAAAGTGTCGAGGTGACTACTAGTTTGTAGTGTTTTATGTTTTGAATTAATGAACTAACTAGGTTTTTGATGAGATTTTGATATAAGTTGATGTTTTTGAGGGAAGTTAAGTTTGGATCGAGTCTTGCCAAGTCTTTACCTTGTATTGCATTTGTGTGTGTTTTTGTGATTTTTGTTTAGTTGTTGTTCGCATTTGAGTCTTGCTTGGGGACAAGCAAAGATTCAAGTGTGGGGGTGTGATGAGTGCTTAAAACACTCATTACTTATGTCTATTTTATAGTTTGTTCTTAGTATTTTAGATTGTTTTATCTTAGTTTTAGTCATCTTTGTCTTAGTTTTCTTTATTTCATATTTTTAGTCGTGTATTTTGTTTCTCATTATGTTTTATGGTTTTAGGAGCTAATTCGAGGAAATGGATGACGACCAAGTTAGACGAGCGGATGCATGGACGAGAGAAAAGATGTAGAGGAGAGAAGAGGAAAGCTGAGGACCCGACGCACGCCAGAGATAGGTGGTGTACGCCAATGATGCACGAGGAGCGAACGACCACGAGCAAGATTGATGGATTGTGAACGACCAAGCACCTGGAGACCTGGCGTACGCTAGGCACAGTTGGCGCATGCCAGACCAGCCAGTGACACTGCCAACCACTTGCCTCTTTGAGTGGAAAATAGTGGAGGGGGCCATGCACTCGGGATTTTTGGCCTTCTTATGACCTTGGCAGACCATTACGGTGCAGAGGTGGATAGTTGTTAGGATATTAAGTTAGTTTACATTTGTTTGACTTTGGACTTTTGTTTTTATGCAAATAATGAACATTAGTGTAGAATAGACAAGTGTGAGTAAGAGAGAGAGGAAGAGAACGAACTTGGACCAGCTTTTCTGTGAAGAACTTGAGGAAAAGCTGAGGATCACCTTGTAACACTTTCTTATCTTGTACTCTTCGTTTTGTTAAATAATGCTTAGTTTGTTCATGTTTTTGATTATATTGTTCTTTGCAAGCATGTGTGAGTAGTTGATCTTTGAGTTTG
This sequence comes from Hypericum perforatum, assembly GCA_012979155.1. Classification (NCBI taxonomy): domain Eukaryota; kingdom Viridiplantae; phylum Streptophyta; class Magnoliopsida; order Malpighiales; family Hypericaceae; genus Hypericum; species Hypericum perforatum. The sequence goes on along the minus strand of SOPF01023803.1, from coordinate 34,157 downwards.
GTGGCTTAAAGCCACTACTTAGTCACGGTTTAGAGGGTTAAAAACATGATGAACATGTCAAACTAACAAACTTCATGCCATGCTAAACTTGTTTGATCACCAAGGTTAGAAGTTAGTTTAAACTTGAAACCGAGAGGAGATAGTTTAAATGGAAAGGTTAGTTAGATAAGTTGCTGGTTCGAGTTGCTAATACTCTTACTCAGTGATTTATTGTCCTTAAAGTGATGCATATAGTTGGTTCTTTGCTGTGCTTGGTTGGTTTTTGGGGTCGAGATAACATCTTATCATTCTAAGCATGGTAAAGAAGCAATTTAGGCCTTTCTAGCACGAGAGTGTAGTTTGGTTGATTTCGAAACACTAGGACCATGTTATGTACTTAGTAAACCTTCTGAATTCGATGATTATTGTGGTTTTAAGTTCACTTTGCTCATTTGTGCAATATAAGTTGTTAAGAATCTGTTTTGAATACCCAACCTTCAAGTAACTAAGTTCATAATTTGTTAGAGTAGTAAACCATCTTAGAACGAAAGTTTCTATCAAATTACTTCATAATTTGATCTTAGATAAGTTCCAAAACCAAGTTGAAGTTTTAAACTCGGTCCTTGTGGGACGATATTCCCTTACTTACTCATTTGTGCAACTCTGCTAGAAGAACTGCTGTGTTGGCTCACCCCAGAAATAGGTGGCGTACGCCAACTTGTGCCATCCGAGGCAAAAACTCTCACACCAGAAGAGTTGACATACTCCAACTCTTAAAAAAACGTATCAACTGGTGCACGCCAGGAACTTCTGGCGTATGCCATGTCGTCCAGATAGACAACCTGTCGTCTAGAGAAACAGCAGAAAACTTAAGAAAAAAAGTAGACCCTCTCGTCTGGGAGGCTTGAGGAACACCAACTGAGCTCCCAGCCACTTCCAAATCCTTTTTTAAGTGTATAAGGTAAGCAGGTGCATCACTTCCAGCCCTCCTAAACCAACTTGAATGACTTTTAACCAAGGTAAGTTGGTGATTGGTCAAAATAAATGTGTGGTCCAATCAGAAAGCTTCAACTTCAAGCACATATTTCACATACTTCCTTTGATTTCTGACCAAACTTGTATATAACCAAGTTGTAGCTCTATCTATCTAGTTTTTAAATTGTACTCCCTTGTGTCCATTGGATCAAAATTGAAGAAGTTATGGCTATTACACTGCCCAAAGGTCAATCTTCTCAAGAAATGACCAACTATATTTACGGAACTCGGAATTTCGTTGTGTCAACTTTGTCGAACTTGAACTAACATGCTGAGGGGACCAAAGGACATCTAAACATTTTTCCGAATACAATTCTTAGGTAGGTAGGATGATTAATTTTGACCGACCAAGTCCCGAGGTTATCACAATTCTCCCCCTTATGAAAATTCATCCTCGAATTTAGTAAGGGTATGAAGTACGTACCGTGTCACTCAAACAGATGCGGATACTTCTCTCGCATATCCTTCTCCAATTCCCATGTAGTTTCTGCAGGAGAGTGATTTTGCCATTCAACTTTCACAAACAGAAGGTCTTTAGTTATGAGACTTCTCACTTGTCTGTCTACTATCCGCATAGGTCGCTCCTCGTAGGTGAGATCATTTTAGAAGTCCACATTTGGCTGTTCTAGAATATGTGAGGGATCGTGTAGATACTTCCGAAGCATTGCAACATGATAAACTGGATGTACACTTGAGAATGTGGGCGGTAGTGCCAACCGATAAGCTACGCGACCAACCCTTTCCAAAATCTCAAATAGTTCTGCAAATCTCAAACTCAGCTTGCCTTTCTTACCAAACCTCATGATACCCTTCATCGGCGATACCTTGAGAAACACACTCATGCCCACTTCAAATTCAAGATTCTTTCTCCTTTTATCCAAGTACAAAATCTATATACTCTAAGCGATTCTAGAACATTCTCGAATCACTTAAATCTTATCAACTATTTCCCGTATGAATTCAAGATCCAACTGTTGCTTCTTACCAATATCGTCCCAACACTTCGATACTCTACACACGATGCCATCTAAATACCACTTTGATAACTGTTATATATGATAATTCCATCAAAGAAAATTAAGATTCCCAACTACTGACAAAATCAATCATACACGATAGCATCATATCCCCGAGAATTGAATTACTCTGACTGTCCAACTATCTGAAGACAAAATACTCTGACCAAATTCAAATGTATACCCATGGCATCTTCAAAGTTCTTCCAAAATCAAGATATAAAATATGTCCCTCGAACGGAGATAATCAAAACAGAAATCCCATATAGATGGACCATATAATTAATAAATAACTTAGTAGACTTAGTAGCATCATACGTATTCTTGATCGGTAAGAAATAGGTAGACTTTGATACTCCATACATGATAATCCAAACTGAATCAAACTTTTGTGATGATGTCGGAAGGCCTACTAATAGATCTATGGTGATCTGCTCCCACTTCCATTCTGGAATGCTCAATGGCTGTAAAAAACCTGAAGGTCTTTGATGTTCGGCCTTGACTTGTTGACAAGTTAAGCACTTTGCAACAAATTCACCGATATCTTTCTTCATACCATTCCATCAGTAACACTTCTTCATATCGTTGTACATCTTGGCCGAACCTAGGTAAATACTATAAACCGCCTTGTGTGCTTGACTCATGATATCTCTCCTCACGTCTCCTATATTAGGCACGATCAATCGAGTACTATAATGTAAGACACCATTAGCACTAAGGCTAAACTTTGGCAATTCACCTCTTTCAATTTTTCCAATCATCTCTATTATCTCAGGGTCTTCTCGTTGTAATTCTATAATTCGACCACGTATCGTTGGTTGTAAATGAAGCTCAGCCAATATCACTAGTTCCTCTCTATCTAAAACTTTAGTCAACTCCAACCATTGGTCAATTAACTCATGAAGACTTGAAATCAGAGGCCTTCGCATTACTGACATATATGCCAAACTACCCGCTGACTTCCGACTCAAAGCATCCGCAACCACATTTGCTTTGCCTGGATAATAACTGATGGTACAGTCGTAGTCATTCAGAAGCTCCATCCATCTACTCTGCCTCATATTCAAATCTCGCTGCTCAAAAATATACTTCAAGCTCTTATGATCAGTAAACACTTCAAATTTATCACCATAGAGATAATGTCTCCATATCTTGAGCGCAAACACAACTGCTGCCATCTCTAAATCATGCACTGGGTAGTTATGCTCATGTTTCTTCAACTATCGAGGTGCATACACTATCACATTCTTGCCTTGCATCAAAACACATCCCAATCCAACTCTGGAAGCATCACAATACACAGAAAAGCTACCCAATGCTGATGGTAATGCCAACACTGGAGCATTGGTCAACAGACGCTTCAACTGTTGAAAACTCTTCTCATAATCTTCTCCCCACACATACTTTGCATTCTTCTGAGTCAATCGAGTGAGTGGAGCAGCCAAAGTAGAAAATCCCTTCACAAACCTTCTATAATAACCAGCCAACCCGAGAAAACTGAGTATCTCTGTGACACTAGTAGGCGTTGGCCAATTCACAACAGCTTTAATTTTCGTCAGATCAACTCACACTCCATACTTGGATACCACATGTCCTAGGAATGCCACACTCTGCAACCAAAACTCACACTTTGACAACTTAGCATATAACTGATTATCAAGTAGAGTCTTCAAAACCAACCACAGATGCTTCTCATGTTCTTCCTTGGTCTATGAGTAGATCAAGATGTCATTGATAAATACAACTACAAACTGATCCAAGAATGGCTTAAACACTCGATTCATCAGACCCATAAAATATGCTGGCGCATTAGTGAGACCGAATGGCATGACTAAGAACTCATAATGCCCATATCTAGTTCTGAAAGCTGTCTTGGTCACAACTTCCTTTCTAATTCTCAACTGATGGTACCCTGATCTTAAGTCAATCTTTGAAAACCACTTAGCATCTCTCAACTGATCAAACAGATCATCAATGCATGGAAGAGGGTACTAGTTATGAATAGTCACCTTATTCATCTTGCGATAATAAATACACAACCTCAGACTACCATCTTTCTTCCAAACAAACAATACTGGAGCACCCCACGGGGAAACACTAGGACATATATATCCTTTGTCCAACAAATCCTACAACTGCACCTTCAACTCTTTCAATTCAGCAGGTGCCATCCAATATGGTGGTATCGAAATTGGCTCTATCCCTGGCAACAACTCAATACAAAACTCAATCTCTCTCTCAGGTGGCAAACCTGGTAACTCATCCGGAAAGACATCTGGAAACTCTCTCATAATAGGGATGTTCTCAACTGTAATCTGATCAGAATCCGCATTCACTTCTTTAACCACTGCCAAATAACTCTCACAACCTCTTCTCAATAACCTCGAAGCCTTCAAATAAGATATAAGCCTCGGTGGAACCATCCCATCACCCCAAAATACAAATTCTTGTTCCCCCTCAGGTCTGAACTTTACAATCTTTTTGAAACAGTCCACCATAGCATGGTATGATGACAACCAGTCCATACCCAAAATCACATCAAAATCATCCATGTCTAACACATGTAGATCAGCCAACATCTCATGGCCTTCTATGACTATCACACATGATTTATGAACTAAATGCACATGAATGATATGACCAAAAGGGGTACACATCTCTAAAGGCTCCCCTAATGACACTAGTGGACTAGCCAAAAACTTAGCAAACTGGGGTAACAAGAACAAATATGTCAACCCCGAATCAAACAAGACTCGAATGTGTGACAATCCTATAGGAAGTATACTTGAGACCACTGTGTTAGATGCCATAGCATCTTTCTTCGTCAAAGCATATACTCAAGCCGGACCCCCACTATTATGCTCCAATGGCTCCTTTCCCCTCGAACTCAGGTTCTCCCCCTGATAGCTCTGACTAGAGGGACTCTAATCTTGCTCTCGAGGTCGAACAGATAAACTTGTTAACTGGGCCCGTTGTCTCGCCTTAACTACGTGACAGTCTTTAATCTGATGTCCGAACCTTCTGCATCCAAAACAAGCACCCATCTACTTGAAGCACGGTCTCCCTGGGTATTGCTTCCCACAACTAGTACATGAACTACCAGATCGGCCTTGACCACCAGATTGGCCATGGCCACCCTGTGAGCCACGAGGACCACTACCTCTCCACAATCCTCCATAAGAACCTCCACCCCTCAGAAAGTTTGGCTGAAAGCTCGGCCTTTGTTGTTGTTACTGTTCGTAACTTTGGTTCGAACTATACTGTGGTGGTTGATCGAACCTCTAAATCTTAGCTTGCTTTTGCCTTGTAATTCTTTCATTATCACGCATCTCCAAGGTCCTGGCACAGTCCACTGCTGCTGAATAGGACTAAAATCCACGTGGGTACATCACCTTGAACATCGAATCATCTAGTCCTCGAATAAATCGCTTCACCTTCTTATCTTCATCAGGCACCAAGTGCTTTGCATAGCGAGATAGATGGCAAAACTTCTGGTCATACTCTGTAATAGTCATCTCTGGATTCTTCACCAACCTCTCAAACTCAAAAGCACAAGCATCCCTTTGGCTCTCAGGTAAGAAATGATCCAATAAAGAGTCGATGAACTCCTTCCAAGTCCATCCAGTTAATTCCACAGTCTGGAACCACACTCCCGCCTCATCTATCAACTTGAAAGCAACAAGTTCCACGATCCTGCTGTCACAATTCAGAATCTTCCACCTCTTTTCCATCTCATCAATAAACATCTGAGGATTATCACGTACTCCTAAAAATGTAGGTGGCTCCAACCTCAAAAACTCTGCCAAGGAATCATCTCGAGGTGTCATAGCAGCCTTCTTATCCGCCTGATTTTGCTGCGTGGCAATAAACTTCTCCATCGCCACCATCACCTTATCAACTGCATCACCACTCTACTCTCTATGCCCAGAAGGAGTACCAGCCGCTGGTTGACTTATCTCAATCGGCATGGTAGTCAGAGTAGTAGCAACTGTAGTAGCAGTAGTATGCTCAACTGGTGTAGCCTCTTCTCTAGGCTACTCGGAGCCTTCACCTTGCTCCCTAATAGTAGCATCGGTACTCTTACATCTCTGAGACATAACTTCCCTATAAGAGTAAGTCACACTTTAAGAAGACCACAAATAGGCTTAGATAAAGAAGGACAAGACACGATGGATCCTACGCTCTGTAGCATTCTTAAATACCATATTAGATATCACATAAGATAACCTAAGTTTAGCTCTGATACCAACTCTATCACGACCCGATCTGAGGTCGGTGATTGGCGCTAGACTATGCGATATATCGACAACACAATGCAAGTCTAGTAAGCCTCAAATCCATCTCACAACAATCAAATCCAGCGGAAGCAAATTTCAAACACAAATCAACAAAATCTCTTATCAATATACTAAAACCAAACCAAATTAATTTACAAACCAAATTTGTCAAACATTTCCAAGGTAAATGAACAACATCTCAAAAGCAATATAACTACGGAGCGACTATACAAAAACAAAAGTATAACATCATCCGGAGACCTCAAAAGTAGCCCTCGAACAAAGAAGTGGGGCCTGAACCATGGACTCCGAACACTCAAAAGGAACTAAGGTCTCTAGGAACCTAAAATAGATTTGTAAGGGGTAAGTGTTCAAAGGCACTTAGCAAGGGAATAGAATATAATATATTAGTTATGGCTAGTATATGCATGCAACAGAACTTAATTATGCTTGACTTCACTCAAATCAAAATGCGTGATCATCAAATGCTATTACCAAACACAAATATCAACACACGCACACACAGACAGAGAGCTATGAATAGGTTTTTGTAACGCCACCTCTTCAGTGACAGAGGCATCCAAATGGCCAAGCAAATCTTTTGTTCACAAATAACAAAAACTAGTGCACAAATGTAAATCGGCCAAAGCTTACAAATGTACACTAGCGATACCCCCAAAACTATGAGCTCATAGACTAACATCCCCGGTTAGTATGGGAAAACCCATTCATTTCTCTCACATAGAAACACATCTTATTAGAACAGATGACCCAACGGTCTATAATCACATCCATCAGATGAAACAAATCAACCCCGAGCTAGCACTCTAGCCGGCTATTCACAAATATCACATGCCTCACAACACAATCACAAATGTGTCCAAACGTACTATGGACTAAACCATATGCATATGACGCACACAATCAAATTCCGAAACAAACATACAACAAACACAACCAAAGTTGTTATGTGCTATCCTCTTACCCCATAAACATCGTTCAAAAGCGGCGATTCCCAAATCTGAAACTCCTTTCACGTTGAGTTCCTTCAACCTTGGAAGAATCTATCCAAATATATACAAACACATAATGAGGTTAACTCTTGACTCTTGGTTTCCAAAACCAATTCACCTCAAACTCTTCATAACTACCAACTGAAATGCATTCGCAATCCATCATCGTAAAATCAACCAAATAAAACTAATATCTCAAATCCTTTACACACTTGATTCATTACCAACCATCCCATCCATATATACTCTATATACAGTTCACTCATGCTCAAAAATGCATACACCAACCTGATTTTGCCAAACCGAATGTCGACGAAGCTCATCGCAAGTCCAACCGCAAATAGTCATCAAAAGTCACTCAAACATACTAAACCAAGCCCAAACCTCACTTCAACATAACTCCCCTATATATACTCAACATCTCAGAACAACCAATTAACCTCGGAATCAAAAAGAACCAACTTATCAAACTCAATTCTCAAACTTGCTCAGCTGTGAACTCAGCCAGACTGTCCGAACTTCAAAAGCATGCACAAGACGTTTCCCTTAACCAAAACACACATAAGATACATATCCAGAAAGCTCATCATGTCCTTTACAATCTACTTCAGAACATCCAACCCAAATTTGGAGCCTAAATATGCTTACCAATTCCGTTTTCCTCAACGACCTCAGTTGAGTGCTTATCCAACAACGTCAGATTCAAAATAAGTTTCTCGTCGATTCTCTGATCCAAAATCCATAACAATATATCACAAGAAAGGCACTGAAGTCCTCTATAAGCTGTCCAAATTTTATGGTCTAACTCAGAGTTTAAGTCCACTTACCAAGCCAACCTTCCTCCCATCGCTCACTGACCACCCCAGAACCAAGTGCTGTGTTCAAAACGATTTTCCCGTTGACTCCGTGATCCAACTAACAAATGGTTTGCACCATTAGAAAGGTATACTTCTCCTCTACAAGTTCCTTTACAATAACAAAACCTGAATCAGAGCATAAGATTACTTACCAAGTCGACCTAATTTGACATACCTGCTTATTCCTCTTTCCTCAACCCTCTCTTCTTTTTTTGTCTATTTCGTTTTGTGGCTTACCAACTGAGCTCCCAGCCACTTCCAAATCCTTTTTAAGTGTATAAGGTAAGCAGGTGCATCACTTCTAGCCCTTCCAAACTGACTTGAATGACTTTTAACCAAGGTAAGTTGATGATTGGTCAAAGTAAATGTGTGGTCCAATCAGAAAGCTTCAACTTCAAGCACATATTTCACATACTTCCTTTGATTTCTGACCAAACTTGTATATAACCAAGTTGTAACTCTATGTGTCTAGTTTTTAAATTGTACTCCCTTGTGTCCATTGGATCAAAATTGAAGAAATTATGGCCATTACACTGCCCAAAGGTCAATCTGTCCGAGAAATGACCAACTACATTTACGGAACTCCAAATTTTGTTGCGTCAACTTTGTCGAACTTGAACCAACATGCTGAGGGGACCAAAGGACATCTAAACATTCTTTCGAATACAATTCTGAGGTAGGTTGGATGATGTAATTTTGACCGACCAAGTCCCGAGGTTATGACACACATGAAGTCTCTGATGCTAAATCCATAAACTAATAAATTGATCCCTACAACATAATAGAATTAATTCATGCATACCGAATTTAATAAACAATTTTTTTATCCATAAACCTACTTTCACAAAAATCGAATCCAATACCAAAATCCAAAACTTTGTTGTTTCAGAAGAACAATTCTTTAACATAGGGCCATAAATATATTCTTTTGTTACCTTCTGAAACTACTAACAGAATAAACAGTACTTATATCTAAGCCCATATTATGATCATAAAATATGGAACCTAAATTCTATATTGATTCATAAGTCTCAGCCAAAATCCAAAACTGAATTAAAAAAAAAACAACAACCATAGTTTAATTGATCAATAATCATGTGACAATTGCAACTTACGTTTTCACAGAACCAAAACTGAATCCATATCAACAATGATAACACTATTATTCAATCCACAAATTACTTGAGAACACTTAAGTACTGAATCAATGTTGATATGCAATAACCAAAACAGTGCAACCTGAGCATGCACATTAATCCATGAAATCAAAACCAAAATAGTTCAAGAATAGAATATAATGATTTGATTATTCATACACCATCTTATGTAAGCAGGATTTCAACCTACCCAGGTTCCGATTGTTTACTGCCATTTTCTTGATTTCAACGAGGATCGTTTTATTACTTTATTCTCCGATCTCCCATAATCTTGAATCCTTCGTTTATCGTGAGCCGTATTTATTTATTACTTTATCATGAACCGTTTTCATAAAACCTACAATCCTCCGATTCCCTTTTTTTAAGACAATCTAATTGTTTATTATTAAACAATGTCCCCGAAACCCAAATCGATACCAAACCATCAATCTTAGAACTGAATCCTCAAATAAAACTCACGACAACGACCAAAGGGTTGTATGCAAACTCGATACAAAATAAGTTAAACACAGATTACAATATAGCAATCTTAATAATTTAGCATGAAAGGCTCTGATACCACTTGTTAAGATTTATATAAACTGTAATTCATAACCCAAAGATTTCATGTAAACTATTAAGACAACTGAATGAGAAAGCGTACCTGAATCCATAGCGAAGAACGTGATCGCGGAAGATGGTTGGCATTCTGAGTTATGACAAACCTCAAAAAGTTACTTTAGTTCTTTTTGGCCTAATCTCAATGGGAAGAGTAGGGCTGAGCATTACACCGACAAATACCGTGAAACCGTGAAACTGAGCAAACCGAAGGGAATAAAAAATTCATGTTGTTCGGCATCATGGTGTTGGTGTTCGGTGTCGGTGCGAAACCAACTTTATCGGTAATTTTTGGTGTCTATTTTGCTTGAATCCGTAACACCGCAACATCGAGTTAAATGACGTCGTTTAATGTATATATAAAACTTAGGTTCTATTTTCATCTCCCACTTGGTCACTTCTGTTTTTCCTTTCCCTCTTCTGATGTCTAACCACTTCCTTCTCCCACCTCTTATGCTATCCCATCGATTCCTTCTCCCGCCACTTTTGATGTCCCATCGTTTTCTTCTCCCGCTACTTCAATTTTCCCTCTCTCTCTTCGTCCACATCTCCTTCTCTCTTCATTCACATCTCTTCTCCTCACTCCTCAAATTTCTAGAAAACCCTAAAATCCCAAATGGCTAAAAAATCCTAAAACCCCAAATCAATGCGTCGATAACTTCTGTAGGTGCAACGCTATTATATTTTTTGGGGTGCTCCTCGTTCACTTTCCTGGATCAACGATGGTAATTGATAACCTTCCTATTTCTCTTTTGAAATTGTATTAGAAGGAGTGTTGATGTGTTTTGGGATTAGTCTCGGTGAATGTCACTGGAGTGATAGCTTTTAGCCTATTGTCTTTGTTCAAAAAGTGTTGACTGATGTGTCCTTCTTTAATCTCAGACGGATGATGATGTTAATGTACCAACGAAAATCCCGAGTGAGGTAATTGATAATCTGGGTGTTGACACGAATGCTTCCGGTAAGCCTCCTCTGTCTTTGAAAAGGAAATTGAAAACAAGCACTAATTTCAATGAATGTGTGAAAGCTATGAAAATTGAGTGTAAAAAGGGCTGAGTTTGGATGTGGAAACGAGGTGGAATTCTACATATCTTATGCTAGAGGCTGCTGAAAAGTTTGAGCGAGCATTTGCTCGCTTAGAGAGAGATGATAGAAAGTTTATTGCCTACTTCTATTATGGGGATAATGATGATGAGGACGAGGGTGAGGGTGATAATGTTGCTTTGAGGAGAAGAACTATGCTATGTAGGCCACCTAGGACCATCGATTGGGAAAACGCAAGATGCTTTATCAAATTCTTGAAGATGTTTTACACGATGACAGTTAAATTTTCAGCAAGCACTAGTGTCTCATTATCTCTTACTTTAAGTTTATATTATGGAGTATGCTCACTTTTAAATTGATTCTAATAATGGTTATGTTTGCAGAGCTTGGAGATAAATGATGTTGCTTGAATTTCACAGTTAGGTACTGCCTCTTCCTTGTTTTGTTAGGTGGTGTCACTTACATAAATGATGTCGCCTGATACTTGTGCATTCTTGGGCATTTCTATTTTCAGGTATTGCATTTTGAAAGAGATGTTGCTTGAGGCTTGAAGACTAAAGTGCATCTCTTTGATTTGAAGCTACAGTTTTGAATGAAGTGCATCTATTGAAATTCTATTTGGAGATGCAGTTAATTCAGCTTCAGTTTGCTAGTAGATTCTGTTTGAATTTACATTTTGTTTATTAAACTTCAATCTGTAGAAATTTGAATATTTGGGGTGGATTGTACTTCTCTGTTCTTAAGTAAATTTGAACCCTTATGATATTCTGTTTTCATTTACGGGTAAGTTAAATGGGCCCAAAAAGTGTTGGCCTTTTTTATACATTCACACCGTCACACCGAATTTCGGTATTCTACACCGTGACGCCGCCACACCATCGGCATTGTTGCAAACCGACATACCATCGGAATTTACTTGAATATTATTTCTCTTCGGTGTCGACCCCATAATTGGGGTCTAAACCATGACACCGACGAATCCTCAGCTCTAGGGAAGAGTATTGCATTAGCTTTTCTAACCCGGGGACCATGACCCTAATTTATAAGGGGTAACCCTAATTTCCGTAACTACGGTTTTGCCCATCACAAAACCCTTATTTGGCTGATGTCTCTACGCATTAAAGGCCCACACCCTATTAGATACATTAAAGCCCAAACCTTATTTGATCACTTTTAAGTGGAGTCAACCGGACATGACAGCCCATAACATAATTATTTCACATATAAGTCCAACGTTGGATTAAGGATCCAACAGTACGTAGTCGTGGAAAGCCCCACTGTATATTTTCCCACAAACATCACACCGACGTTGACGTGGGACCTGAACGGCTGCGGCATGGGGAGCAGAAGCCATTGCTCGGTCCAGGCAGCTGGAATTTTCTTTGGGGGTTGTTCTTTCTTTTCTCTCTGGAAGTTGGTGTTTTTTTCTTTTGAATGGAAGGTGGCGAAGAAAAGAGTGATTATAAGAATAATTTTGATTGCTTGGTGTTGGACCACTGCTTCAACAGCCACTTTTTACAGCTTCAAGCACCCAAGTTGAGGATGTTTGAATACTCTGGGAAGGTGGTGCAGTTCTTCCTGGAGAACCAGATCGAGCACATCGGGGCTCGCCTTGATTTTACAATGCACGACAAGTACGACAGCTTCGGAGTTCATCTCTTCCATCTTATGCGGCAGCTGCCTGTTAGGTTCCTCACCATTTGCAGCGCGTTACTTGGACATGAACGTGCAACATCTGACCATGAACACCACTTTGCACTCCACCGAGTTTATCGGCTTCAAGTTCATGCTCGGAAGTTGCCCATGGATTAGCACTCTAATCTTGTGCATGGTCCCGAGAAAGATCTTCGATGTAAGTACATATCGAGCCAACTCAATTTCCATCCTAGGTTGTTGATCCACACGACCCTTTTCCTCAGTTCTTCAATCTGGTGCAGGAATACGAAGCTCCAATTCCATACATATTTGACCCCGCAAACTTTTGGTGCCGGACCCGACCAGCGGAGATCTGTTTACTGAAAAGTCTCCAGGTGCTCAATGTTCATGGATTCGAAGGGTCACCCAACGAGATGTGCTTGATCCGTTACATCGTGCACTTCGGACGCGGCTTGCAGAGAGTGAATTTGTTTCTGGTAGGGGTGCACAAGGATGAATGGATGATCATGCCAAAAGGGAGGAGCTTGAAAGAAAATGCAATCTTCTGATGCAATGTGATAGGGGGTAACCCGCATTTGGAGTTTTTTCGTGTTTAAAAATTCCCTATAAGAAACTCTAACATTTGTTTCAATAAATATTGTGCTCCTTAGAAAGTCAAAGAACCAATGTCGACATAAAAGAATATATGGAGTTGCATTATTTCTGTGGCAATATAGGTAATTAGTCCATTTAATTTTTGTGTTTTGGGGTCAACCTTCCAATACACGATTGCTTTTCAGTGACTTGCACGGATGTCTGAAGACCAAAGTCAATTTCAAATACCGGGAATCTATATTAACTTGAAAAGTGAAAATATACTGACTTCAAAATATACTGTATTTTATTTTTAATGTACATAAAGCGCACTACGGTTATTTTTTTTATAGTACTGTATTCGTAAAATAAGGTTGAATATAGTATATTAGGTTAGATATGAGACTTAAAATTTATGATGGTTAAATGTGTATTAGTTGATATAATAATTCTTCTGAAAATCCAAACTGAAGATCCTCAGTTAAGAAGAGAATGTATTTGTTCACATGCGATCTCAAGTAATTTTCAATTTACATGGTTATAAAAAAAGAAATTTTGTGTGTGGATAAATTAGCTTAGGGGAACACGCTAGTATTAAAATTGGTCCCCTTTTTTTCCGCGTATGGGTTCTTTCGGGATTTCTGTTAGAAGGGGATTAGTTCTTACAAGCTAGGGTGTATTATTGTAATCCGAATGTATCGACATCAGATTGGATTAATTTTTATTAATCACAAATTACCTCTAGTCTGTGGTCTTTATATTATTCTCCTATTGGGTCTTTTCTTTGTCATAAATGAGTAATCCATCCATATTTTATTTAAAAATATTTATCTCGGGTCCCCACTGACCAATCAGACTCATTTTTTATATTTTTTGTCATGTAAAATGATAAAAATATCCCTACACAAAAAGACAAAAAATAAAAAAATCTTTAATCACCATCTTCAATCTCCAAGAGACCTCTGCCTCCCTCCTTGTCCACCCGGCCTGAACCCGACCCCATCCACCTCGCCACTCCCAGGATCATCATCCCCTTCCTCCTCCTCGTCGTCCATCTTATCCAGATACTTCAACGATTTGTAATCCACATCGGCATCAACACCTCCAGGGTTGCCTTCATGGTCGATAACGTGCTCGTCCCTGCTAAGCTATTTGGGAAGTCATCGTCTCCTACTTCGGTGAAGTCCCTCAGACTAGCCCATCTCAAAACGACACTGAACCAAAACCCTAACACAAACTAATTAAAAAAACAAAATGGGGTTTCTCATTAGTGAAGCTTGAATGGCTTTGTTCCGCCGTCAATTGCGGGTTAGGATTTTTGACCCGACTCTGGCTGTAGTGTAGGGTTAATCAGACAAGTCTCGGGGTCGATCGAACAAGAATAGGAGACGATGGAGTTGGGCTTGAGGGACGAAGTGAGGCGAATAGTGAAGATCGGGGCTTAGGTTGTCTGGTTAGGCTTCGGCTATGGAGGTCAATGGAGCTTGAACGGCAAAGATTGGGGCTTGTATTGTCTGGTTGGGCTTCGAGCGATAGAGGTCGAGGGCCGCTATGACTGGTTGGTTGAGGTTAGCCGATTTTGGCATCCCTCTACCGTCTCTTTGTGCCCCTCCCTGTGATGGCGCTAGATGGGATATGTTTTCAAGCTGCCAGAGGGGAGGAGATTAGCAAGCTGGTGTGGTTGGGTCGGTTTAGGTTTAAGTGTTTTATGTTTTTTTTGTCTTTTGTGTAAGGGTATTTTTTTCATTTTACATGAAAAAAATAAAAAAAAGTACAATTTGGTCAGTGGGGACCCGAAACAAAATTTTTTAAATAAAACAAGAATGGATTACTCATTTATGACAAAGGAAGGACCTAATAGGAAAATAATGTAAAGACCAGGGACCAGGGACTAGGGAATAATTTGTCTTTTTAGTAATTATGACCAAATTACACATGACATGTAGTGAACATTAGAGTTATGTCAATTCTCATATGCATTTTGACCAAAACTAATTTTGTTGACAGTTTGAAAATGTATTGCATGTACATAGGGTGATTGCTTTGTCGAGAAATATTGGGAATCATAAAAACTTTATATATTGCAGGAAGGGTAAATCACACATGCATCTTCGCTGCAGCATCATCATATATATGAAATTGAGTGTTATGAGCTGCAACGACTCAATTACAAATTATATTATTTCTCATAGAAAACTATCAAAAGTTATACCACTCTTACAATTCTTAAGATATACCTATGATAAACAGTATCTATGTAAACTTTTTTCAAATTCCCCCTAGATGTCCTATCCAAAACTAACCCCATACTTATACCAATTATACAAACCCCTACCTACTTCCTATACACAAATTTGTCCAAATGTACAGTGTGGATAATAAGTATCAGTTTGGCCGTTGCTCCTCGGAGCCTCCCTAATTTATTGGAGAATAGCAGAGGAATCGGCCTCCGACGCCATGCTCATTTGCTCATCCAAACTAATGTAACTTTCAAGTACAACATATAAAATAATTGGGAAACTTTAATTCTGTACCAGGTGATTTGGTCAATTTTTGGATATGATATTGTATTTAAAAACAATTATTTGGCACATTGTGTTTAGTTGACCTAGCACATAGAAGTTTGGGGAAAATGCAATGTTATCGACCACAAGATACAAAATCGTCGTTTTTGAAGTACAATATGATATCTCTAAATAGACCAAATTATATGCTAAGTTTTAGTAGTTTGAAGGGAAACAGTAAATAGTTGTAGGAAAAATTCAAAATCCACTTTAGTAACTTATAATTTTATCGATTTTCATCCACGTTCCTTGGTTCAGAAAGGGCAAAATTAATCCAACTTTATTTAATTATTCTCAATTGAATCTCACGCTCAATTCAAATTTTTTTTGTCAAAATGCTCAATTTAGATAGGTGATGTGGACTGCTGCGAAATAATTTTTTTATCGCATGACGTTTGGATGTATAATTATAAAGTTAATATTATTTAATTTATACGTTAGGATGTTCTTAGGCCTCAGATCGGGGACTGTCAGGTCTTGGATCCTGCTAGACGAAGATCTCGTCATAGACGACGAGATGGACGACGAAGGCGGAGAGAAGTCCCAGACGCGGTGGAGTGGGAGACGGCAAAGGACGAAGGCGCCGCAGCTGGAGTGGAAGCGGCAATTGCACAAGTTGTTGGTGGACGTGGTAGCCCACCTAAATATATTAGATTAAATTTTAATTTTGTTTGAAATTTAGAAAAATAAGATCGACTGGAAGAAGAAAAAGGTGAAGGTGGAAGGAGATGAGTCATTACAATGTTTTTTTGGTTTTTATTTTAAGAGTACAAATGTCAATTACAAAATTATGCTAATTTAAAATAATTATGCTATTGAAATTATATAAAATGATTTATTCGATTATATCAAAAAGTTTATACGATTATATTAAATAATTTGTCTGATTATATCAAATAATTTATTTTGATATTTTACATGATATTTCTTATCAAATTATCAATTTGATAATATTATTTATATTTTTTAGATACATTTAGTCAAACATATAGTTAAATAGTTAACCATAATAAGACAATTATATTTGACTCAAAATATTCGAAGTAAAACTTTATTCTATTTTTTTTTTCGGGGAAAAGGATTTCATTAGATGAACAAACGGATACAACCAATGTTGAGCACAACCAGACAAAACAACGACGCAACCTTCGAAACAGCACGAAGATGCATAGGCATAAACCAAATAAGCTACCCTCAACAAGTGACACTTCCTTCGTATACCACGAAGTTGCAACCGCCGGCCTCGTTAAAAACCTATCTGTTAAAAACCCGGACTAGGAAAAGAGTACAACGCGGAAACCGCTCTAGCGATAACACTGCGATAGTAAGTGCCAAAAGTTGACCCATTACAAAAAGATGCCCCGAAAACAAACCCCAAAGAAACTAGACACAGTTGCCCGAAGGCCACCCAGCAGACGACTTAGCGGAAACCGACCGGGGAGACCATCCAAAGATATGCAAGCACCATCAAGTGTCCGACCGACGCTCTTCATCAAGAATACCTGTCAAAATCGGAGGGGGAAAGGAGAAAAATTGAAAGCAAACCTCGTCCTCCAATTGGAGTTTTGTCAATGCGTGAGCTACTCTATTACCACCGCATCTCGTGAAAGCAAAGGAAGCACCATCAAAAGCTTGGACAGCCTCTTTGCAATCCATGACCAAAAGATCCAGGTCACTTCTGTCTTGTTCTTGCCTATGCAGAGCCTGCACCAACAGGAGACAGTCGGATTCAAAGCAAACATACCTTAAATCGAGGACCATGGCAAGCTCAATTCCGACCAACATCCCATGAGCTTCCAACAAAGTAAGATGGATAGGGTTCTCATAACATCTAGCAAAACAGGCAACAAAGTTGCCTGACTCGTCGCGCACCAACGCTCCCACCCATGCTATTTATTCCAGCGTCCGAGTTGACTTTGAACCACCCGAAGGCCGGTGGTTTCCACACGACAGATAAACTTCTTCCTTCTGTAGGCGAAGCCTTATTTGCCTCAGCATAGTCCATCCATAACCTATAAACAGAATTCAGAATAACTAGAGCATCATCGAAACTTTTGTTATTAAAAACAATCTTATTTTTTGACTTTCCATATGCCCCAAAGCCATGATGCACGCCGACCTCGCTCCACAGAATCCTGAACAGAAAATAGCCCCGAACAAGCTTGTTCAAGGGAGAAGTCACCGAAAGCCTGATGATCAATACCTGCCTTTCTCCATAAGAAGATAGACGACCTGCACTCAAAGAAGAGATGGAAAACAGTTTTTGCCGAGCTATTACAAAAAGGACAAAGGGAATCAACATTAATGCCACGCATGATTAAGTTAGAGCGAGTGGGAAAATTATTATCGAGAAGGCACCAGATGAAGGACCAAACCCATGAGGGGCAATAGAGATTCCAAACATGATTCCAAGCGTCCTTAGTATATGTCTGAATAACTAGCAGATCAGAGGACTCCCACCAATTTGTTAAATCAGTATAGTATCCCGAGCAAATAGAGTAAAGGCCATCATTGTTATGGCACCACCAAATCAAGTCCTCATGAAGCCTAGGACTAAAACGGACTACAAGAATAAGATTGATATCCTCCACAGAAAAAAGTTGCTCTAACAAATGTCTATTCCACTCACAAGTCCCTTCAATCAGTAACTCAGAAACGAAGTGAATATAATCAGAACCCGGATAAATATAACGAGGGTGACCCAAATTAGAGCCCGGCAACCAAATGTCATCCCATAGAGAAATACTATGTCCATTACCAATATGCCACTCCAAGTTAGTAGATAGCAGTGTCATTCCTTCTCTAATGCTTCTCCAAGTGTAGCTCGGTCGATAAACTGTACTAGCTGAAAAAATGTCACCACGAGGAAAGTATCTAGCTTTCAAAATTCTCACCGAAAGTGATTGTGGAAAGCAAATGAGATGCCAAGCTTGCTTTGCTAACATAGCCTTATTCAAGCTTACCAATCGACGAAAACCCAGTCCCCCTTGAGACTTTGAACGACACATTCTAATCCAGCTATGCCAATGCATCTTCCTAATCCCCTCCTTACTACCCCAATAGAAATCACATAACTTTTGCTCAATCCTATTGCAAGTTTCAACTGGGAGGCTAAAATAGCTCATAATGTAAGTAGGGATCGAAAGTAATACTGACTTAATTAAAGTCTCCCTGCCAGCTCTAGAGAGAAGATGTTCCTTCCAAGTCCCAATTTTTGCAGTAATTTTTTCCTCAATGGAAGAGAATATGTGTCTTTTTGATCTGCCAAGAAGAGTTGGCAAGCCCAGGTATGTATCTCTTTCGTCACCCCTTCTCATACCCAAAAGAGAGCAAAGACGTCTTTGAACAGATTCAGACACATTCCTGCTAAAATAGGCCAAGCTCTTGCCTAAATTCACCTTTTGCCTAGAAGCCTTGGAGTAGATGTCCAAAATAGAGAGCACCTGTCTTAATTCTATCTCTAAAGCCCTTACAAATAGAAGAGAATCATCTACAAAAAAGAGGTGAGTGACAGCAAGAGCACCACGAGCCACTTTAAGACCATGAATGCTCTGGGAACATTCTGCATGTATAAGGAGAGAAGCCAACCCCTTAACACATAATAGAAAAAGGTACGACGACAGGTGATCCCCTTGCCGTAAGCCTCTACCCGGAGTAAAGAACTCTCCCACTTGACCATTTACCTACACAACATAACAAACAGTACAAACATACCTCATAACAAGATTAGTAAAAGACTCATGAAAACCCATGGCTAAAAGAATTCGTTCCAAGTAAGACCACTAAATCCTGTCGTAGGCTTTCATCATATCCAGCTTAAGAGCGCACCATCCACAAACTCCAGATGTTTTCTTCTTGAGATAATGATAAGATTCAAATGCAATAAGAGCATTATCAGTAATAAGATGCCCAGGAACAAAAGCACTCTAATTTTCATGAATAATATCATTCAGGAAGACCTTTAACCTGTTAGTGATAGCTTTTGTAACAATTTTCATCATGACATTACATAGGCTGATAGGACGAAACTAAGAGCAGGAATTAGGACATTGAACCTTAGGAATGAGAGCAATGATAGTATCATTCACAGCAGAAGGGTCAGCACCACCATTGAGCACAGAAAGAGTGAAATCAGTTACTAAGGGGCTAACAATTGCCCAATGCTTCTGGAAAAATAAAGGAGGAAAACCATCTGGGCCTGGAGATTTTGATGGATTCATAGCATTTAGAGCGGCAAGCACCTCATCTTCTGTATAAGAAGCTTCTAGCTATTGATTCATTTCCTCAATCACTCGCACTTCAATAAGATCAATGACTGCATTTACCTGCACAACAGTCTCAGAAGAGAATAAATTAGAGTGAAAAGAATGGAATTCTTTCTCTAAAGCCTCCCAACCCCGAGCAATTTGTCCATCTTGACCTACTAATTAAACAATTTGGTTTCTTACTCCCCGATGTTTAGCCTTCTGGTGGAAAAATTTTGTGTTGCGATCGCCTTCTTGTAGCCAAAACACATATGACCTTTGAACCCACAAAGCTTCTTCTTGGGAAAGAATCTCTTGATGCTGCCAGAGGAGATCTTGAAGTTCACTTCTCTTAATGGGAGTCAACTATTGTCCTTGTAATCTGTTTATTCTGTTTTCCAAATTGCCTTTTAGTTTGCGTACATTACTAAAGACCTGCTTATCCCAACCTCCTAAATGCGTAGCATATGAGAACAACTTAGACCGCACATCAACCTCCGTAGAGCTATCCCAACCAGTTTGGATCTCTTTTCCGATGTCCTCATGTCTTTCCCATATCTATTCAAAACGAAAATGCCTAGGGGGTGGCCGATAATTCTCTGTGCAAACACGACTATACAGGGGAGAGTGATCAGATCCAATCCGCGGACATGCTTCCACCTTGGTGTGCATAAATAAATCAATCTAATCAGTGGTAGCAAATACTATGTTAAGCTTGCATTCGATCTATTCTTCATCAACTCGACCATTTGTCCAAAAGAACCATAATCCAGATTGATTCACTTCTAAAAAACCATAAAAATGTACCACCTCTTGAAAGGCATCGATCCTTTGCTGCAGGACAAGAGCACCACCTCTTTTTTCTTCCAATGACCGTACTTCATTGAAGTCTCCTCCGCATAGCCAATAGAGCGTAGACCTCTGCTTAAGATTGCGTAGCAGATCCTAAGACAAGGGCCTATCTTCAGTGTTATGCCAGCCATAAAAACCTGTAAATCTCCAAAGGCAAAGACCCACGACTTCTACATCTATATGATGAAGAGAAAAAGAAAGAAGGTTAATAGTTATATCTCTTCTCCAGAGGAGGACAAGTCCACCACTACGAGCCCTACCTGAACCCTAATACGGCATAAAAATTCTGCACTCGAAACCAAGACGCCACTTCAGATTCTCTGCTTCCACCTCCTTTAATTTAGTTTCAGAGAGGAAGAGGAGTTGGGGATAGCAGACTCTGACCAGTCTGTTAAGCTGCCAAACTACCCCTAGACTTCCTAGCCTAAAGCAGTTCCACCATATGGTATTCATTGTGGACAACGGGGCTGTTGATCAGCCATCGTCTAATAAATAGAGGAATCCATAATACCTGAAACAGTGAGAACTCGCTTGCTAGCATGATATTCTGACTCTTCCTCAAAGTTGATCTTCCTTTTCTCTCCAATTATGGAGACAGTTATCCGTTCACCAGAATCTGAAGTAGCTTGTGCCCGTGCTTGTTGCTTCCATTTCCCGGTGGGTTTCGCTGACCTATTCTCCAGAAATATCGTAGATGTTGATTGCTTACTTGGCTCTTCAATATTAAGCTCATGCTGGTTTGACAACTCGATGTGCTGAACTATTCTTTATGAGCAGAATTAATCACCGTAAATTCACTCGGGGTAGTGGAGGTTTGTTGTTCATTGGTCCTCATCTCCTGTAATGCTACCATCGATATGTGCTTTCCAGTACCTTGTGGATGAGCATTAAAATCCATCGCTTGTCTTGATGTGGTACAAGTTTGCTCCTGCATAAAAAGGATTCTTCGGTGAGGTGGTAAATAATGAGTTAAAACAAAGTCAGGCAACAATGAATGAGGGATAGAGGGAGCCTGGTCAGAGGAAGCCAGAACCATCATTCTGGAAGTGCAGCATATTGTAGGCTGAATATTGTTTTGTAACGACGACACTCCTAAGGCCCGCGGAGTTCTTGGAGTTATGCCGATGCCTGAGAGGGAGACTTGCAATCCTTCGACAAGATCTTCATTGTTAGACTGAGTAGGAATAAGGGGGACCTCCACTTCAGGCCTTGACCCGCCACATCCTCGGACAAGATGTGAGCACAACTTAGTATAGGAGGAGGGTTCCTTGCTTGTTCCTGCCGAGTGATGGGGTCCGAAAGGAGGAGCCCTCATCCACTCCCCATAACTTCTGGCCATAGAGATACTCGATAAATTGTCTTCCTCTAGATCACATAATTTCTCTATATGCCCTAAGCATCCACATCTATAACAAAAGGACATCAGCTTTTAATTAAAACAAAACAGTAGCCAAAATTCCTCCGGCAAACCGGATCTTCTTTGAACGCAATAGAGCAACTCTGACATCCATAATGATCTGAATTCGCATGAAATTTCCCCACAATTCCTTGGTAATATCTCAAGCCTTAAAAGAGCCCAATATGTTTCCGATCGCACGAGCAGTTTCAGCATTGTAGCCACCCATAGGTAGATCATATACCCGCACCCAAAATGGAATATGGAAGAGTTCAATCACAGAGGGTTGTATCTCATTGGTAATCTCTTTTAGAAGGAGAACATTCTTGTCAAAAAGCCATGGTTGATTATTGAGCACTCAATTCATATCACGTTTTGATTAAAAGAGAAAGTTAAATCGGTTACACCCTATCGTGGAGATATTCAATTCATTCCGGGTTCTCCAAATTTCTCTCATAACATTTTCAAACGCCGTGGGATTGATTGAACGTTCTGACAAAACTATACCCACCAGGGAGAAGGTTTGCATCGATCGATCATCATTGAAGGCAGCAGACGATAGATCTAAGACATCTTCCTCCGCCATGGTTAAAGCAAGAAGAAAAATAAAACACCTGATCACTACACAAGGACAAGCCGTCCTGCAAAGTGGGTTAGAACCGGAAAAACAAAATAACAGAAAGATGAAAAGGAACGAGAGAAAAGAAACCGAAAGAGAAAGCAGAAGGAGGATCGTCGGAGCAGTGAAAGCAAAATAAACCCTAGACAGGGATATCTCTATCGAAGGAGAGGAGAACCCTAGACAGGGAATAAGGAGTATTCTTATTTTAACAAAAATTAACTTTATTCTATTCTGGAGAAGACTTTTCAATGAAACTTATGACATTAGCGAGTGAACCCAAAACCTCCTGAGACCGTTATAGGGAGAGGATCGTCGAAGTTGTGGGTGACCATTTCGGCGACAACGCGGACGACAAGGGGGTTGCAAGTGACTTGCTACTGACAACTTATGTTCAAGGAGGCGAGATTGTGCCCTTTTTTTAGGAGTGACGCTGCTAGGAGTAAAACGACGCGTTTTCTTCTTAAAATCATGATTGATATTCAAATTATATTGGGTTTGTTAGACCATCCTTATTGGTGCCCCTGCTACTGTGCACGCCTTGGACGCCACGTCAGCCGCGCCCCTGCTCTCAGTTTTCAGCTCACAGTGGTGCCCTCGCTACAGTGTCACGTCCTCGGCGCCACTTCAGCTTTTTTCTCAGCTCAGTTTTTTTAAATTCAGCTAACTATACCAAACTCGAGTATAAATTTATGTTTATTTCAAAAATGCTAAATTTAATTTCGAAGTGCAAAATTTTACGAAACAGAAATTTTATAAAATTCAAAAAATATTACATATGTTTTTCAATTAAATATAATATGTTGTTTAAATATATAAGTGCATGAGTTAGGGTTTAGAATTAGGGTTAGGGTTACATTCCATAGTTTATATTAAATTATATTAAAATACAAAATTTATATCAAATTACATAACAAGGGTTTAGGGTTATCAAGGGTTTAAGGTTAAGTTTTAAAAAGATTTATAGTTTAAGGGTTAGGTTATCAAATAACATATAAATTACATCAAAATATACAATTTATATCAAATTTACATCAAATTACATAAAAATACATAAAAATACAAATTTACATCAAATTACATACAAATTACATAAAAATACATAATTGATATCAAATTACATAATTTACCTTAAATATCATAATTTAAACAATATAAATGAGATTATTGTACTAAATGAATTTTATAAAATTATGAAAAATATTAAAAATATATATATATCAAACATAATATTACAAAATTGTACAAAATATGTTTTTTACAATTTTTTTTTAATCCAAAAACTCTAATTATTTGGATTAAAAAATTTGTATAATATTATCAAAAAATTAAAAAAATTTATTCAAACAGAAAAGTTGGAAATGGTAAAAATAAATTTTCATATTGTTTTCCTAATTTTTTCCTTTTTTAAAATTTTTATCGATGTTTTAAAAAAAATTAAAAAACAAAATGGGTGACTGGGCGACGTGGCCCAATTAGAGCGGTTCACCACGCTCCTCTAATTTCTCTCGCTTTAGAACTGTACGGGAAAGATCAGTCTTCTACCTTCATCCTAGCGAGAATATGACATTGATTCTGGTAACTCAACTCAACAATGAGAACAATAACACGTGAAATAATAGCATAGCTATAATTTTAGATCTAAGAGAAAGTGATATTTAATTGATGGATATGTAAATATACCCGAGTTTGGAGATGTAGAGTATAATAATTTGGAAACTTGCAATATTATGGTAGTTAGTTGAGTAATGACTTTTATTGAATTTTTGATTGGCCGAAGTATGAATGGTTTGGAGCTACAGCAAAAGTTTGGAATGATCTTATAGAGTATTTTGGTACGGGAGATTCTATATAGGTTGGTCAATTGCATATGTTACTGTGTGCTCTAAAGCAAAGAGTTCCATTTGTGATTGAATATTTTACCATATTTAGAACATTGTGGAATTAGTTTGTGCAATATAGATCAATCACACTCTGCATATATGTGGATCAAGATAACGATTCATGCAATTATGATTCAGTTGAATCCAATATGGGCTATTGTGTAACGTGATTAGATAATTAAATTTCTTATTAAATTAATCAAACTATAATAATGTGAGATATCAAATTTTTTTTGGTGATGTGAGATATCAAATAAAGATCGAAGCATGAGGATAACAGTTTATTTCGCTTCACAACAAACAATAAACAGTTGTTTGGATCATCTGAATCCTGACCATATTACTTGGAGAATTAATGATAGTAAGGGAAATCCTTTGGTTTCGACAATTTGGTTAATTGTCGCATAGTTCGAGGACATTAACCAATATCTTACCTTACTGACAAAATATATAATTCGTAATACAAATCAAACATATAGAAATTACAAAGTGTAATACAAGGATACAATACGTGATAGTGCACTAATGAATTATAGTATTATCTACCAATATTGTATTATATAATAGATTATACATTCTTACAAAAAATAGTAATTAAAACTAAAAACTCTTTTTTTTTTCTCGGAAGCATATCGGTAATACATTTTTGTTTGCTTTATAACTAGTAGGTTTATTATATTTAATTTAATTAGTCTTTGTCTGGGTCATTTAAATTTGTGTGATATTATACATTTTTGTCAGCTTTACAATAGTCGGTTTTTAATTTAATTAGTGTTTGTGTAGGTAATTTTAATAGTGTTAGATTATACAATTTTTTTTGCATTATAGTACTCGATTTATTTTATTTAATTAGTGTTTGTATAGGTCAATTTTCTCTTAATTGGATATTCGGCCCTCTCCTTTGGAACTCTTTATTTGTATGAAGACGTCTAGTTAAAATATTAGGTTAACAGTGTATCTGCAAAATATATTTTTTGAATGTTACTTTATTTTTTGAATGTTACTTAAAAAAAACAAAAATAATACCTTGCTGACAGTCCCGATTTGTGATTAAAAAAAAGATAACCAACGCACTTTTCAATTTGACTTTGTAATTTTGCTTCTCAAATTCTGAAATCTGAAATTCCCACTTTTGACCATATTTAATTTTGTTTCTGATTCGTATCTGCCTATATTATCACGTCAATTACAGGTCACGTTTCCCCCGACGAGCGAGGAGGACCAGTCGCATCTCCGGGGGATGAAGCGGGTCCATCTCTAGCTGAGCAACCCTCTCACGTGCCTCAAAAATATAATTACTTCACCAAGAGAAATGAAAACGGGAGAACTCAATATGCTCAAAAACTTTGGTCTAACTTTGATGATACCTTAAGCATAATTCTATGACAAGAAGCAATGAGATATGTTGAATATCTATTGTCAGTTCTTAATAGTGAGGTGATGATTATAAGTATGGAAAGATGGATTGAGAAAATCAGATTTACGACAAGATACATAGTCAATTCTATGTCAAATAACCCGACTGAAGTGCTATTGCGAGACCTATATGAACTTGATAACCAAAGATGTTTTACTCACATAATTACAAGACTAAAGTTGACACAATTGTGCATGAATCAGTTATATCTATGTAATATTTTATTCTGGCCATCTAAGAGATTAAAGACACGACTAGTTTACAGTTGGTCAATATTGTTGGGAGAACTCAGTATTTCTCGCTTTGTGAAGTTAAGATGGGCACTTGGTATTAAACTAATAATGGGAGCACACGTATAATTCTCCAATAAGGATAATTTTTCCACTATGTAAAATCAATAATGGGATTACAAGGACGAGTTTACAAACTCTCCTCACCCTATGTTGGCTCACTAAGGCTTGCGGATAAAGACTTCCCAAGCTATCTCTCATCACCTTATGGTGGCTCACTCAAGCTTGGGGATAAGGACTTCCCAAGCTATCTATCTTCTCTCTGAGAGAGGCTCTCTCTAACTTCCTCACACACTCTAAAGAGTGGATTCACATTATCCCTTTGGGGATTACTCTTCTCCCTTCAAGAGGCTCTCTACTTCTATTGGGATTACTCTTCTCCCTCTAAGAGACTCTTTACTTCTCTTGGAATTACACTTCTCCTTCCAAGAGGCTCTCTACTTCTCTTGGGATTACTCTTCTCTTTTTCAATCCAAGAGGCTCTACTTCTCTTGGGATTACTCTCCTCACTCCAAGAGACTCTCTCAAGAAGTGGATTCACCTTCTTTTTAGGGAATGATAAGAATAAAGTCTCCTACCTCTATTTATACTACTCCACCTCCTCAATGAACGGTGGAGATGAATTATATCCAAAGGTGGAGATTGAATCTCTAGAATACTCCACATACATTAGAAATCTCTACACTCTTCCACACTCTTCCACACTCTTCCAAATCATTCCATAAGATTTTGGAAGGTTCCACACATCTCCGTAAAGTTCCATACATCTCTAGAATATTCTAGAGGATCTTATACTCTTTTTTAAGATTCTATAGAGTTCTATACTTCTCTATAATTCTCCAGATTATTCTAGAAAATTCTAAACTTCTCTCGAAAGCTCTAGAATTTTCTATAATCTCTTCAATTAAGGAGGGATCCCAACAAATACAATGATCATTAAAAAGGAAGTATCATCCGAGGAGAAGAAATAGTTATTCTCAACACAAGTCCCATCGATAAGTAAGACAATCCTAAGTATTGTACTAAATACAAAAAAGATTATCAGACCTTCACAAGTTTTCAAGATCTTTGGGTCTTCTTCTGCTAGAAGAATTTTAGGGCCTCCATCAAGTAATATATTACCAAGATCCACGTGATACTTACCCAATTATTTCCCAAATCAACATAAACATAAGGGAGAAAGTTTACTTTCAAAATAACAATGAGAATTTTATCTCATCCAAGGGGCATGAAGAGCATTGCAACGTTATGATCAGTGCTCCTACATTGGCCAAAATCATTCTGGCTGGAAGTATATTGATCTTACATCCATTGAGGAACAAGATGATCTTACTTTGATCGAGGAGCAAGATGATTTTATCGTACAACGTCAGATTATATATTATCATTTATCTAAGTTCGGTGCAGAAAGAGGTCATGATTAGTGTGAAAGTTTTGGGTAGTTAAATTTTTTATATCCAAGGTCAGAAATAATTTAGGTTTTCTGTATTGAATAGCCTAAGGTTTTTGTATCAGGCTAGGGTTCTATATGATGATAGGCTTGGCATAGAAGATAATATCCTCTCACAACATAAAACACAAAATTTTTATCAAAACTTCGACTTTTATCTTAGTGTAGCATAGACATAGTCTTTATCATTTATGCTTTTCTCTTATCTTCCTCTCCTATATTTTTAATAAATTTCTTTCTTTTTACCAATTTGTTTTATCTACCAAGTCTGATCTATATATTTTCTCTTCGTCTCCTCATATTTCTTCCATCTTTGTTTATTGGTTTGAATCTTTCTTGAGACGACCACTCAAAACTCGTCTTTATATCTTTTTTGATGTTCTAACCTATATTTTTTCATAACAAAGTTATTATGGTTCGTGGTCAGAGTCTCACTAGTATTCTTCAAATATAATAAAATTCGGTTAGACAAGTGAACAAATTGAAGACAAAGGACCACGCTTTCATCGTATCATTGTCCGGATGGGTTCCTTTTTGGTATTTTTTGAGCACACCACTCATTTGTTGCCTAGGATGGAATGCGAAGACATTATCGGTCCCAGCTCACACCATTAAAAGAAGTTTGTAGCAAGTTATGAAAATCATGGAATCAGATTTCAGTAGACAACGATTTGAAGCACGCAATCATAAGTCGAACATGCATGTGCATATGTTTATGTAACTGGAGAAAAATGGATTTGATTAAGCTGGAGAGAGAATGCTCAAAATCTTGGTGAAAAGTTTTTTGTTTTCATTAAAGATAATAAAAGTACAGTATTGGTTATATACAGCAAAAAGGAATCTACTAGGGAAAAATATTCCCTCTAATCTATTTGGATAATTACAAGAATAACTAATTTTCCTAATTTAGAACTTTTAGAAGCTGATGATATGGATGCCTGAGTATCTTTCTTGAATTCAGCACCATCCAATCATTAGCACGTCACCCAAGTGCTTTGTATTTCTTCGTGCTTGATCAACTGCTTGTGACTGGGCTTTTCTCTATCATCATGGGCTAACTTAATTCTTTTAGCCCAGAAAGCATAAACCACTCTTGAGATGGCGGGCCCATTTTCTTTCAAACTCTCAACTGTAGCTTGATACTCCTCATGCGTTAGTTCATCTTCTCCTTGCTCTGGTCTGCGTTTATCTCGAGCTGTAAACTTCAACATCCCCCCCACAAGCTGGACTGGATATGTTCAACAGTCCAAGCTTGAGAAGGAAAGAGTAAAAAATAATCAGAGAAAGAGGCTTAATTAGAATGTCAGCCAGCTGTAGTTCTGCTGGTATGTGGAACAGCTTCACCAAACCATTAGTGATCTTCTCTCACACTAGATGACAGTCGATCTCAATATGTTTAGTCTGCTCATGGAAGACCGGATTCTCAGCTATGTATATAGTAGACTTATTGTCGCAAAACATAGCAGCTGGAAGTGAATGTGATACTCAAAGATCGTCAAGTAAGTAGGTAATCCATTGGATTTCACAGCTCAAAGATGCCATGGCTCTATATTCTGCTTCGGATGAACTATGAGAAACTGTTGGTTGCTTCTTAGACTTCTAACATATAAGAGAACTCCCAAGGAATACACAATATCTTGTAGTGGAATGCCGCGAATCAATACATCGCTCCAACTTGCATCACAAAAACTAGAAATCTTAACCTCTGAAGCTGCAGGGAAAAACAAATCAAGACCAGGATGTCTCTTGATATAACGAAGAACATGATGCATCATCTTGTTATGGATCACTGTTAGATTAGTCAAAAATTGATTCAATTGATGAACCGCATAACATAGATCTGGCTTTGTATTAGTTAGATAGAGCAGCTTGCCAATTAATTGCCTATAAGTTGTTGGATCATCAATGGGTGGAGAATTGATAGATGCTGAATCATCTGTCAACTGAAGATTGTTCATCATAGGAGTTCTTATAGGCTTGCAGTTTTGAAATCCTGCTTCTTAAAGTATTTCAACCGCATATTTTCGTTGACACAGGTGAATTCCTATTTTGTTCCTAGCTACTTCAATCCTAAGAAAGAACTTTAAGTGCTTCAAATCCTTGATCTTTAACTTCTCATGCAAGAAGCATTTGATCTTATTAATTTGATGAAGATCACTTCCTGCTAAGATGATGTCATCGATATATATAAGTAAACAAGTAACAGAGGTCTCGCACTTTAAGAGAAAAAGAGAGTAATCTGACTTAGCTTGCGTAAATCCAAAGATGAGAAGCAATGAAGTCAGCTTTTGGAACCATTGTCAACTCGCTTGCTTGAGTCCATAGAGAGACTTATTCAGCTTACACACCTTGTTTATGAGGCAAGCGAAGCTAGGAGGAAGCTCTATATACACTTCCTCGTGATAATCTCCATGAAGAAAAGCATTGTTAACATCTAGTTGCTCCAAGAACCAATTTTTAGCAGCTGCCAGTGCCAAAACCAATTTCACAGAAGTTAGTTTAACCACAGGAGAAAAAGTCTCCAAGTAATCAACTCCTAATGCTTGTGTATATCCTTTGGCTACTAAACGAGCCTTGAACCTCTCAATTATTCCATTAGAATGGCGTTTTACTTTGTACACCCATTTGCACCTAATAGGTTTCTTATCAGGAGGAAGATCAGTGATCTCCCATGTGCTATTCTGATAGAGTGCATCCAATTCATTCTTCATCGCCTCCCTTCAGCATGGTATCTAGTTAGCTTCATCAAAACTAACAAGCTCCTTGGTATTATCAAGAGCTAAGACAAAACCCTTATGAAGAGAGTCAAAATGATCGACTGTCATAACTTTAGAAATAGGGTGCAATGAAGTAGCAGAACTCAGAATCTGTTTAACTGAAGGGCAAGATTGGATTTGCTGAGAGATTACTGGGACATGGTCATAATCATCAAGATATGCAGGAGTGTGTTGCGATCTTGTGGACCTACGAAGCGGTATGTGTGGTTCATCAAAGCAGAGTGGGCTACCTCTGCTAGGCATCTGAGATGATGATCTCTCAGGAATGGGTGAATTTCTGGAATTGGGTTCATCAAAGCAACTTGGTATTGAGTTGTTAGGCATCTGATGACGAATGTCAACAGGAAAGGGTGGCAATGTAGGAGTGGGCTCATCAAAGCAATGGGGAATGGCATCGCTAGGCATCTGATGACAAGAAGAGTCACCAGGAATGTGCAGTCTAGTAGTGCTGTGTCGTGGATGACTCTGGTCTATTGCAGGCAAAAGATTTTGAAATGGAAAGTAATGCTCAAAAAATACTGGAGACTCCAAATCATAAACTCTATATCCTTTAATATCTTCAACATAACCTATGAAAACACATTTTCGTGGTCGTGGGTCAAACTTTTTTAATCGTGGTAACGATGCTGCATAACACAAACATCCAAAAATACGAAGGTGAGACAAAGATGGAGGTCTTTTATAAAGAACCTCATGAGGTGTTTTACCACCTAAAATCATAGAAGGAGTCAAATTAATGAGATGCACAACGTGCAAAACACATAAACTCCAAAAAGGTATTGGAAGATAAGCTTGAAACCTTATGGCTCGAGCCACATTCAAGATGTGTTGATGCTTCCTCTCAACTCTTTCATTTTGTTGTGGTGTGTATGGATAAGTTATCTCATGAACAATGCCTTTAGAGGCAAAAAATGTGCGTAGGAGGAACTCTGCTCCCTAATCAGACCTTACTTTCTTGAGTTTGGTTTGAAATTGTGTTTCAATC
The DNA here is from genome assembly GCA_012979155.1 of Hypericum perforatum. Classification (NCBI taxonomy): domain Eukaryota; kingdom Viridiplantae; phylum Streptophyta; class Magnoliopsida; order Malpighiales; family Hypericaceae; genus Hypericum; species Hypericum perforatum. The sequence continues at coordinate 2,476 of SOPF01023803.1, read as the reverse complement.
AGTGATGAAAAACTTTCAATACAGGTTTTTAACATCAGATTTATGTCGCAGCATGTACACTCAAGTCATCCTTGAATGATCATCGACTATTGTCAAGAAATAGTTAAAACCATCATAAGAAGGGACTGCATATGGTCCCCAAACATCTACGTGAATCAAGTCCAAAAATTTTGGTGCAATATTGGTGCTCAAAGGAAAAGAAGGTTGTTTAAACTTAGCGTATTGATAGCTATCACATGGAGTTCTTAAAACATGAGAAATATTAGGACAAATCTTCTTCAAAGCAAGCAATTTAGAACTAGAAAGATGACATAGCCTACAATGCCAAAGATCTAGTTCGTGGTGAATATGATCTAAGGTGGAAGCAGCTGTGATACGTGCGAATGATAGAGTTGTGATGGTTTGCAGATGGTAGAGTCCATTCTTTCTCTCAGTAGTTCCAATCTTCCTCTATATAACAAGGTCTTGTAAATCACAAGAAGCAGATATGAAGATGAGTGAAAGTGGAAGATCATCTGTCAGCTAAGAAATTGAGATCAGATTAAAAGTGAACTCAGCAGAACATTGAACAAGATTAATTCAGAGGTGACTTGTACTGTTCCAACATTGTAGCTGCCACTCGAATTCCAGTTGGCAAGCTGATGAAAACATCATCCACTGATTTGTACTGGATAAAACAAGCCTTATCGCAAGAAACATGTGTGGAAGCTCCTGAGTCTAATATCCAGCTATTTGAACTCAGATTCAAGCTATACAGGTTCTGCAGATTACAAACAGAGTAGATACCTGCAGTTGTATCATTCAACTGGGCCACCTGATGTTCTTGACGAGTGGATGAGCTTGATCCAGCTTCAACATTCGGTTGCTTGCTTCCTAATCCTCCTTGTGCAAGAGTTTGGCGCATCATCGCCATCAATCCCTACATTTGTTCATTGCTGAATTCTTACTGACCCTTGCTTTCAGGAATAACTTATGTACCTGTGACAGCTGCAACGGAACCAAACTTGGGATGCGGTTTGGATCCTAGAGGAAATCCATGGAGCCGAAAACATTTATCAATAGTATGTCATCCCTATGGCAATGGGTGCAAGTCTCCCTCTTCGAGCCAAACTTCTTTCCACTTGCTCCAGCAGCAAAGACAGCAGGGATCTCAGTGCTCTTACCAACTCCTGACACGTTAACGAGTTATCTCTCTTGTTTAGTCACTAAATACATCACTCGGCTCATAGTCGGAAGGGGTTCTATCATTAAGATCTGTGTCCTAATGTGCTCAAAATTTTCATTTAAACCAGTCAGAAAACCCATGATATAGTCCTGATCAAGATGCTCAGCAGAAAGTAAAGTTGCACAGCAAGGATCGCGAGCATCAGGTACACATTCATACACAGACATGGGTCGGAACTGCATGATTTGATCCCACAAGGACTTATACTTGGAAAAATACTCATTGATAGAGAGGATACCTTGCGAGAAGTTCAAAATCTGTCTTTTCAAAGTAGCAATCTTGACAAGATCAACTATTCCGAAATATTCCTTCAAGTGTTCCCACATCTGAGCTGCCGAATCGAACCACCTGATCACCAACATGTTGCACCTTCTCCATGCAGGAAACAGGGCATCGGTCTTCGCTGGTGTTGAAATGGAGCGATCTACAAACGCGAGCTTATTCTTCGACTCCAAGGACTGGGTCATGGTACGAACCCAGGAGTAGTAATTCCTCTCATTCAAGAGAAGTGTGACAAGAACTTCACCCGGACTCTCACCAGGGTGAACGTAGTATGGGTTCGAGTACTCTCCTCTAGGAATTCGAATCAAAGGCTCCTCAGTAACTGTTACATTGACTGGTGCAGTAGCACGACCTGCATTTTGATCCATAGCAGAAAAAGGCGAAAATGTAAGTGCTAGAGAAGCTCTGATATCATGAAGAAAAATGGATTTGATTAAGCTGAAGAGAGAATGCTCAAAATCTTGGTGAAAAGTTTTCTGTTTTCACTAAAGAGAATAAAAGTACAGTGTTGGTTATATACATCAAAAAGGAATCTATTAGGGAAATATATTCCTTCTGATCTATTTGGATAATTACAAGAATAAATAATTTTCCTAATTTAGAACTTCTAGAAGCTGATGATGTGGATGCCTGAGTATCTTTATTGAATTCAGCACCATCCAATCATTAGCACGTCACCCAAGTGCTTTGTATTTTTTCGGGCTTGATCAGCTGCTTGTGATTGGGCCTTTCTCTATCATCATGGGCCAACTTAATTCTCTCAGCTCAGAAAACATAAACCACTCTTGAGATGGCGGGCCCATTTTCTTTCAAACTCTTAAGTGCACCTTGATACTCTTCATGCGTTAGTTCATCTTCTGGTCTGTGTTTATCTCGAGCTGTAAACTTCAACAATAACTTCGTCATGCCTTATTCTTTTTTCATATATATATATATATATATATATATATATATATATATATATATATA